>SNQJ01S0066087.1:13515-30542 GCA_010110895.2 Picea sitchensis
AATTTCCTCAAGACAAGATGGAGGTGATGTAGATAATTCAAACTCAAATGACGTAGATGACATGGATGTTTCATATGATTGTTATTTGAATTTATCTACTAAAGTTGAACTGACTTCCTTTGAAAAATCCACTTCTCATGATGAATGGAAAGAAGCCATGTAGAAGGAATATGATGCTCTCATCAAGAATGGGACATGGAAGTTGGTGGATCCTCCATTTGGAACCAAACCNTTTCACAGAAAGAAGGTGTTGATTATGAGAAGACTTTTTCCCCCACAACAAAATGGGATACCATATGTACTCTATTTTCCATGGTAGCACAAAATGGATGGAAAATTCATCAAATGGATGTGAACATTGCTTTCTTGAATGGAGACTTGAAAGAGAATGTTCCATATCCCAGCTATGATGTTTTGATGTGAAGTAACAAAAACAAAAAGTATACAAGATCATCAAATCCTTATATGGCCTTAAAAAAGCACTGCGAGCATGGTATGAAAATCTAATTGAGCATCTTCCGAAATTGAATTTCAAGCACTACAATCTTGATTATGCAACTTCGTTTGTTGAGAAAGTTGGAAAAACTATTGTATATCTTGTAGTATATGTAGATGATATGTTGATAGCAGGGAACAATGAAAGCTACATTGCATCCATAAAGAAAGAGTTGAAGAAAGTCTTTGAGATGACAGATCTGGGACATATTCACTACTATTTGGGCATTGAGGTGATTCAAAATCCAAAGTAGATATTGGTCTCCGAGAAGAAGTACATTGAATAATTGTTGAACAAGTTTGGCATGGTTGAGTGTAATCATGTTTCTAATCCAATGGAACGGAATTTGAAACTCACATCAAAAGAAGGGAATGAATTTGAGGATGCAACCAAGTACATACAACTTGCGAAAAGTCTTATCTATCTTAATACCACCAAACCAGGCATTTCATTTGTTGTTGGGATTCTTTCTAGGTTCATGCAAAATCCTTGTGAAGGACATTGGTCTGCTACAAAAAGAGTTCTAAAATACTTAAAGGGAACTCAAGATTTTGGACTTGGGTACTCTAAGGTGGATGAATTCAACTTGATCAAATATTTTGATCAGAAATTTTTCGGGATAAGGAAAATGGAGTGTCAACTTCAGGCTATCTCAAGAGTCTTGGATCAATAATTGCCTCCTAGAGATCATACAAATAGTTAGTTCCAGGATATTCCACAACAGAGACAGAATATGTGGCAATTGCAGAAGCAATGAAAGAGATTGTGTGGCTCAAGAAAATACTTGAATATTTGTAGGAGAAACAAGTGAATTATACTCTTCGACTAGTTGACAATACTTCTACAATCAAGTTTTCCAAGTATATCAGATTCCATGATCAGACTAAGCACATCAACACAAAGTATCACCTAATTTGATATCATGTAGAGGCCAAGACTATTCACTTGAAGCATTGTTCAACTAATGAGAAAATTGTGGACATCTTTACCAAAGCACTTGGAAGAGAAAAATTTGAAAAGTTAAGAATGATTCTTGAACTCACAAACACCCCTTCAGATTAAGGGGGGAATGTTGGACACGTAATCATTGGGATTGTGTTACTTGTAACATTATTGTAAATATGAAGATTTGTAGGTGATAGGAAGAGTCACACGTTAGGGAAGACCAACATTCATTGATTTGTACATTTATTGGGTTTCACATTAATGCAATCACACAAGTGTGGAGTTAAGCTTTCTTCCATACCTGGCCTGATAGGTGATATTCTCCTCCTAGAGTCAAATACTTTTCCTTGATAGGATAGACAAGTGTATGTTCATTTGATATATTTTAGGATGGAATATAACAAAATTGATGTATGTCTTAATGATTGCATCGTGCATTTTAGACATGAGAATGCAAAAGGGAGAAATTAAATGTATGTCAAACTAGTAGATATTGAGATGATCAAATCACAAAGAAAGTGCCTTGTAAGGTTCTTTGTCATATCGCCTCATTTCATGTTTCTAGAAGTTCTTTTGGTGCAAGAACCTCACACAATTTGTAGAATATCATGCATATAATTAAAGTGGAGATGTCGTTATGTGTCTACGGTTCCACATGGAAGGACATTGATGAATAATGGCCCATTTTTTAGAGATTAACATAGAAATTAAAGGATTCCATTGGTAGTTGATGGTATTAATTCACTTGTAAAGATTAGAACCATTTAATATAGGTGGTATGTTGTTGTTATAATCAACAACCTTCCTCCATGGATGTTGATGAATAATGAGCACAAAATGTTGACATTGATTGTTTTAGGTATTTGTTTTCAATTGGATAAAACAAACAACATCAATTTTCACATTCATTACATATTCTAAACTTTCAAATTTATAAATATGTGTATCATTTTGAAATATATGGGGAGGTATCAAGTTAAGTATATGAATATACATCTTGATACTTTTATTGTTTAACTTTAGAAGTTATGGATTGGCATCATTGTGTATGACATTTCTAAAGTCATTGGGCAAAGATTATTTAAATTCCATGCAATACTTGTGTGCACAATCCATGATGCCCTTGGACTATTACATTTTTGGGGTATGCAAAGTGCATTTCAATGTTATATCATTTATTGACTTGTAAAAAAATATGTTTCTTTGTTTTATTGATAACATCCGCATATAAATTATAGGGATTTGAAGAAAAGGTGAATATATTAGGATATTTAGACACTTAAGAGTTATTTAAGTTCAACTTGGTCTATTGTGTCTTTAGGCAAAGTGTGTTTTTGTAACTAACTAAATCCAACAGTCATGATTATGTTCTAACCATAAATTGATATGAGGGTTCATTTGATCCTTGATACTAAAGGCAGTTGATTTGTGTTTTGGCACCAATTGATCCATGATCTCTATTTAAATAGCACGGAGAGTGATATGATGATGATTGATTATGAGAGATGTTCATGTAATCTATTTTATTTTTGCATTAATATATTGTCTCAAGTGGCCACATTGGTTGGAATGGTGGATGGTTCCCTCTTTGATGGTTTTAACCATATAAACATTGGTGTGTTGATATTTGATTTGTGTGTGTGAATGATTGCCTTAAGGTGTTAGACCTGTGTGGATATTTAGTATAATTTATTTTTCAAACATGGTATCAAAGTTGCTATGAAGATCTACCCCCATTGTTGATCAAGATCTTGAATTTGTGTTACTGAATGTAACAAAGAACTTTTAGATTACATTATTTCTAAGCATTTATGGGTCAAATTAACTTCTCCAAGATATCCAAAGCATCGTTTCCAGTTGGAAACCCTTTTCATTTTAGCCAAAAATCCTTTTGTTTCCCCAAGATATGATCATTTATCTTAGATTTTGAGGTATACAATTTCATTTTTAAGTTTTTTTAAAATCTCTTTTATGTTTTTTTAATTTATTGTTTCATTTTTTTGTTTATATTACCAGTTTGCTTCCATTTTGATCCATGTATAAAAAAATTCTTATGCCTTGTGGGACCTTGGAAAATTAAAAATAGGGAAAAAAAAAGGTTGCAGTATTTGGGTAAATTAGCTAAATCTAATCTTGAATATATAAGGTTCCGAAATTATTTTTTAAATACTTGCTTGTCTTTGTGTGCGGTGGTGTATGAAGTTCTTTGTAGGCAAAAACAAGGGTTTTGCGGGTAAGAACGTAATTCGAAGAAGTCAAGATTTAAAATAAATAAATAAATAAATAAAAATAAATAAAAAATTGTCTTGTTCCTTTCTAACATTTAATATACTTTTGTTGTAGCTCACTTGGTTGGAAGTTACTTTTTTCCAAGAAAAAAAAAACATTTTTTTTAGATAAACAAAAATACAATAATGAAGCCAAAAAAGATCATCAAAATATATCTCTATAGAATATTTCCTAAACATATGTAAAAATCCATAACTTTCATAATATCACATATACAATCTATCAGGTAAAACAATAGACTTTAACAAACCCATGTATTGACTAAATAAAAGTTCAAAATGAGTTAGTTGGAAGTTACTTTATAGAAATAGAAATCTTGAATTTAAGTCTTTCTTTCATTAAGTTACCTTTTGTAAATGTGCTTGCAACTTAAAAATAATTTTATTGTAACATTCATCTTAAGTTATAAAATTGAATTATTTACACTCATAAAGTAACTTTATTGTTCTATTTTTTAAGTTACTTTTTGTGAGGAACTTAAATAAGAAAGTACATTTATTGTAAAAGTGATTATCACTTATTTTATGAAAATGAGACACTTAAGTTATAAAAGTGACTCGTTTGTAAAAGTGAGCTTACAAAACAAAGTTAGAGGAGAGAAAATGTATTACTCTTTACAACTCGAATGTTAAATCATGCACCCATTACCATGTGGGCCAACCTCCACCTATCGTGTGGGCCTACATTGGTTAACATTTTGACCTTTTATGATTTTCTTCAAAATGACATAACTTTGGCATTCAATGTCCATTTTTAGTGTTGTCTTTTTTACTGCCAATTTTTTTAACTCTTTCTATTTTAATACTCAATTTCTAATTTTTAAGTCCTATTACTTTATTATTCTCAGTCCAAACGAGATCATACTTACCAATTCTAACTACTTCTCATGGAAATCATGTTTTAAATATTTACTAATAAGTAAGGGACTTTATCAGATTACTTTGGGAACAATAGTTGTCCTATTTGATACATTAAAGAGATTCAAATGAGATAATAGAACTGATGCAACGCATGGACTGATAGGAATGTCAATCTCTAGTGATTTATTTTTCACCTTTAAGGGATTGAGACCCAGATGAAGCTTAGAAAAAGTTGTTAGGGTCTTATCCTAACCTCCTTACTTTACGCTACATATGAGTTATTTAATTGTTGTATGTGGTCATCCTCTTTGAATAAGGTCCATTAGATAATAGTGGATAGTTATTCAATGTAAAAATGGCTCACTTTATAAGGCCCACTAGGTAGTCGATACCCATTAATGACAAGGCCACAAGTAGTTAGGGTTTTTGCTATGTAAAATATATTTAAAGAGATGGGAGACTGTGAAATGTTTTGTCTTGTGCAGTCTATTTGGAGCTCTGCTCAATATAAGGTTGCCCCACCTTAAGATTCAAGTGAACATTGTATTCGTCTTCGCATTATCAATATACAAGGGTATTTTTAAAGATTTTATCTTATTGTCTCTTGTTTCTGGTTAATCTATAATTTTATTCTATATATACTTAGTTGTGTTCCAATTTTCAAGGGTTAAGGAACACCACAAGTGGTATCAAAGCTCTTTCCTAAGTCAGTGTGCCTCTAAATTTTAGTACAATTGTTTTTTATTTAGGTTAGAGACGTGTTTTAGTGTCTTTAAATAACACAATGATCTATCATTCAATGGGTAAAACCATGGTTGGGAAAGAATACATGCAGGAAATACAAGTGGAATCACATTGTTAGAAACCCTTGTAACCCATATTGGTACCCTTTCAAGTAGTATCGCATCAGGCAGTACCTGTATATGGAATATCACTTCCATGTATCTTTGTGTATATCGAAACTCCCCTAGGTATACCTAAAACCAACCCTAAATCAATTGATCGATTGTGTTGTTCCTATAGTACATCGAGAACATCACTCAAGGATATCACTCTCTGGTACCTGGATAGTCGGGTTGTGTGAATAAGGGCATAGTTGAGCCTCCTTAGTTAGTTCCCTGATATATTGGGTCAAGTACTATTTTTGGACCCCGTAAGTACATCAAATAGCTATAGAAGCCAACACTCATCTATAGCAATTATCCAGTGAAATTACTAAATTTTTGCATGAAGAAGGAATTTGAACATTTTGTCATTGTAGTAACAATTAGCTAAGAGTAATAATCCCACAAGAGTGGCACTTAGGAAATAAAGGGGGTATAAATTTGTCCCACCAATACCATTGTGGGAGACCTATCTCAAAATGTTCATTGCATCGTGTTTATCACAAGGGTGTACCTATTAAATAACCCTTATTGGGTGGAGCCGACAATACAGTGATTTGGGATATATCTGAGAAGATTTTTTTTAGGCTACTTGTTGCAATGAGAAAGTGGATAATAACACTTCCACAAAACCTTTAGTGGTCCCATGGTTCAAAATCACAATGTGGCCAACTCAGAGAACCAAGAACATGCCCCACCAGATTGGATCTCTCAGGGTGGGTTACCCAAATGGAACATTTTTTCTTGCTCCATGGCATTACTGATGACTTACACAAACTACACATGGGGGTATTGTATTTGGATGTTGAACATTTTCAGTGGTAGCAATGGTATAGTAAGGTTTATAAAGGCTACATTTCCTAGACCCGGTTTGTGCAAGTACTTTATGTTCATTTTGAGCATGGCACTCACCATTTGGGATGCCTAACAAAATTAAACCAAATAAGTACAGTTATGGAATATATCATTTCCTTTGAGCAATTGGAAATATGTAAAGAGGGTCAATTTGTTTTTTTTAAATAATGTTTCATCGGCAGTCTCAAGGAAGCAACTAAAGCACGTGTCATGATGCAATGCCCACAAACATGGTTGGAAGCTTGTGACAGAGCTAAAGAAATTGAGATAGTGATCAATGCACAAACCAAGAGACATTTATTCACCACTCACCCTAACCCCCTTGTGGAAACTAACCCAATATCATCCAACTCACATTCAATCTACATCCTCATGTTATCTCCCGAAGAGATGGAAGAATGTCAATGATAATATATTTGCTATAATTGTGATGAGCAATATTTCAAAGGTCACAAATGTAAAGAACATAAAAAAAAAAATTGAAATGGATGTTTCTCCACATGACCACTCAAAGGACATTCACGTTGAAGATACTCTTGAACTAGATTTGGAAGACACCACACCCTCCATGGAAGATGAATCCCCCTTGCAAACTCCTTCTAAGGTACCCCAAATTTCTCTACATGCCCTATCAAGTTTCTCGACACCAAAAACCTTGAAATTAATTGGCTACATCAAGTGTTGTAAAGTGAGTATGTTGATTGACAGTGGCAGCACCCACAATCTTATCCATATGAGAGTGGCACAAGACACACATTGCTATGCACATCCCATGTCGATTTTCAAATTATGATCGCCAATGGTGGCACGATGAAATGTGGGGACAAATGTGAAAATATAAAACTACAAATGGGTGAGTATCGTCTCAAAACCCGCATGTTTTCCATTCAAATGGGAGGTTGTGATATAGTTTTTAGGGCAGAATGGTTATGCACTTTGGGACTAGTCACCATGGATTTCAAGGAATTGTACATGATCTTCATGCAAGAACGACAAAAACATATCCTTAATGGGATTACATTGGGTTCCCCTAAAATTATAACCTCTAATGGTATGGAGAAATTGTTGAAGAAAGGCTAGCTCAACGTTATTAAGCAATTCAATGCCATATAGGTAGTTGACACCACACCACCAAAGATTCACCTTGATTTGTAGTTGGTTGTCTCTAAGCATCAACGGGTCTTTGAAACACCACAAGGTTTACCACCTTCATGTGGAGATCATTACCATGGTATTCCCCTCATTTCATGAAGTCAACCACCCAATGTGCATCCTTATAAGCACCCTTTTGCATAGAAAAATGAAATTGAAAAGATCATTAAGGAATTGTTGGAGGTGGGATTCATAAGTCCTAGTACTACTTACTCATCATTACTAGTTATGGTATTAAAGAAGGAAGGTACTTGGTGGATGTGTATTTGGTGGTTTTCTCAAATAATATATCATATGTCCCTGATGAGAATCATCTTCCAAGGCCAAAACCATCCCAATGGTTGACTCAAGTGCCACAAGATATAGGAGGAATTCCTTGCTATATTCCATTGAACTAAGTAATGGAGTGGAGATTAGG
The DNA here is from genome assembly GCA_010110895.2 of Picea sitchensis. NCBI lineage: Eukaryota > Viridiplantae > Streptophyta > Pinopsida > Pinales > Pinaceae > Picea > Picea sitchensis. The sequence goes on from SNQJ01S0066087.1 coordinate 21,415, forward strand.
GCCTCTTTTAAGGTGTCAAATGACCATTGCACATGATCATCCCGTATAAATGGAACCCCCTTTTTCAATAGGCACATGAAACCTTTTGTAACTTTGGAATAATTAGCAATAAATCTTTGCAAAAAGTTCAACTTTCCTTGAAGGCTCTGAAGTTGGTGGATGTTACATGAGGGAGGAAATTGAACTATTGCCTCCCTTGAATGGATTTACCATAATCCTATCTTTAGACATGATGAAACTAAACAATCGCTTGGGCGTGACACAAAACATGTATTTATGGGGATTCAAAGGAATTATATAATATCGACATCTATCAAATATTACACAAATATGGGCAGGGTTATCAACCCTTTTCTTTAACTAAATGACCAAATCATCCACGTAAACCTTGAAAATATTTTTTATATCATGAAAAGCATATGACATGGCCCATTGAAATATTGCTCCAACATTTTTAAGGCTAAATAACATTTTGCTAAGGAAAACATTCCCCAAGGATAGATAAGTGGAATCTTGTGTTAATCTTCAAGCCAAATCTGAATTTGATTATAACAAAAAAATCCATCCATAAATGAAAATATTTCATTTTCGGCACATTCATCGATGATCTGAATAATTAATGGTGTGGGGAAGTTGTCTTTGGGACATGCTTTATCCAAATATTAGGAGTTAGTGCACTCCCAATTGGTTCCCTTCTTCTTATCCACGAGAACTAAGTTTGAGACCAATTTAGTTAGGGGAACCGGGTAGAGGAAACTAGATCTCAATAATTTTTCAACATTTGCCTTAATGGCCACTACTTTGTGATGGTTTATCAATCATAGTTTTTGTCAAACGGGATTTTCATTATTGTAATATTTAATCTCATGCTTGAAAATTTCGGGATTGATACCCGACATTTCCTCATATGACCAAGCAAAACATTCACGATACTCTTTGAAGAGAGTAGTGTAAAATTGAATTTCTTCAAGAGAGCAATATGCTCTGATCAAAACATTCTCTACAACAACGGGTTTACTAGAAACATCGATTGATATTATTTTCAAAATGTTCTCCATATCTCCCTCTACATACACATCATGTGTCATGAGTGGAAATTCATACCAACCAAAAACTCAAAGCATGATAACACCCTTCTCCCCAACCTCCATAGTGTTCAATCGGGAAGGAAATATGACCAATTGTGCATGTCTTCCCAAGGTCTATCAGAACAAGTGGTTAAGATGGAGTTAAGGCGGTTATCCTCTATAAAATTTACCCATCATATGTACATGAGAATTTAAGTTTGATTTGGAAAACAATAGCATGACTTGTCGAACCAGCACCTCACAAATAGCCTTTGATTTTTATTTTATCTAATGAATTGTATGGATCAAGTTTAAATTCATGCTTAATATGGTTTTGGAGTGAGTGATTATACATGTGATAAAGCACCATTAAATATGAACACTTTATAATGATAACATGAACACATAAAGGAAACCAAAATTGCATTTGTAATGAGAAAGAGAAAACTTTCTTATAAAGGGTTACAAGCTAGTCGAGTCAATCCACTTTATGAATGTGGGATAGACTAAGAAACACACTAAAGTGAAATAAAGCATAAAATAACCTAAAGTCGAAATGACTTTATTAATGCATATGTCTAATATCTAATTAACCATTATAATATAATATTTACTTTAACACCCTCCCTTAATGCTCAATCTACTAACTACAACAATCTTATCCCAGAATTTTACATAGTTTTTAGGACCCAAAGACTTGGTGAAAAATTATGCAGTTTGTTCCTTTGTGGACAGTACTGCAGCTCAATGGATCCATCCTCTATAATCTATTTGATGAAGTGGAAATGTATCTCAACATGCTTGATACGCTCGTGGAAGACTAGATTCTCGGTTAGTTTGAGCACCCTTTGATTGTCACATAGTAGGGGTGTTGGCTTTGTATGTCATGTATTCATGTTTGAAAGCATCCTCCTATGCCGAATTGCCTCACGTGCTTCTTTCATCGTTCATTGATATTCTTCTTCCATCGATGAAAGGGCTACTTCATGTTGCTTCTTACTAGTCCATGTGATTGCACTTGTGCCAAAGATGAAAACATATCTAGATGTTGATTTTCTATCATCCACACAACCTACCCAATCTAAATATGTAAACCCGCCCAGCCTAGGGTCTTTCTTATGTTGTATATATTTCCAAAGACAAGTGTCCCTTTCACATATCCCAACACTCTCTTTATTGCAATCCAATTCTCTAACTTCAACGCTATCATAAATGTGGAAATGAAGTTCACAACGTAACTCAAACCAGTTCTATTGGTTGTAAAATTTATCAAGCTCCCCACTAAGTACATGTACATTAACTCGTTAATTACCTTAGAGTCAATCTTGGTTGAAATTTCCATCCCTTTCTCCATAAGTGTAGACAAGATTTTGCAATATGTCATTTTGAACCTATCAAGCAAACTTCTAGCATATTTTGTGTGTGAGACAAAAATGCTACTACCTGTTTGTCAAACTTCTACACCTAGATAGTAATGTAGGAGGCCTAGATCAGTGATGTCAAAATATTTACTCATGTTATATTTGATATGTTCAATAGCACTTGTCTCACTACCTATAATAATGATGTCATCTACATAAATGATCAGTAGAATGGTATCATTACCAATGTTTTTGACGTAAAGATTATCCAAGTACCTATCAATCTTAATATACCATGCATGAGGTGCCTTCTTCAGGCCATATAGAGCCTTCTTAAATATGCAAACAATATGCTTCTTCCCTAGAACCTGAGACCCCTATGGTTAATACATGTGTACCTCTTCCTCCAAATCTTCATTGTGAAAGGAATTATTCACATCCATCTGATAGACCTTCAAACCAAATTATGTTTCAATGGTTAAAACTAATTGGATGGTTTTCATCGTTGTTGTAGGAGAAATGGTATTTTTATAGTCGATGCCCTCTCGCTAAGAGAACCCTTGTACTTGTCAAGTGTACCATTTTCCTTGTACACCCATTTGTATCCAATGGGTTTCTTCCCTAGTGGAAGAGTTGTGACATCCCAAGTCTGATTTGTCATCACACTCTCATGTTCAACTAACATGGCCTTCTCCCATTCAGGTCTCTCTTTTGCCTCCTCAAACCCATGTGGCTCATATACTTCCTAAACATTGGCCATTACAGAAAATTTTATCATATTAGGTTTCTTGCTCTTGTTTCTCAATGATAGTCTCTTGATCATTTAATATGTTTAAACATCTCTAATGGCATTGTACCACCACTTTGGTATTTTCTTGGGATCTTGCCCAGCAAAGTTGCCACCATGATCTGAGCTACCTATACCTATACCAATATCATCAAAATCATATCACAAAAAATCTTCATGCTCAAAATAACCCCCCCTTTCAAGTGGAGTTGCTTGAAACTTGATACCTAAATCCTTAACCGCAAGAAGTTGATGTTCTATGATTTTGATCTATGAAGAAGTCAGTAAAGGTATAGCTTCCTCTTCGACTATGACATATTTGTTGAAGCTCAATTGCTTGGTGTTAACATCAACCAATATGTAGGCTTTATGACCGTCGCTATACCCCATGATCATCAATTTCTTTATCTTCGGGTCTAACTTGGTTCTTTTCTCATTTGGAATCAAGGCATAAGTAGTAGAACCAAATACCTTAAGATGAGTGACTTTGGGCTTCCTCCTAGACCATGCTTCCTTTGGAATCTACTAATTCACTACCATCTCCGTAGATCTATTCAGCAGGTACGTTGTTGCGAACACTACCTCAKCCCAAAACCTATTTSGAACACACATGTTCTACATCATGCACCTGGCCATCTCTCTAATTGTCTAGTTCCACCTCTCAACCACTCCATTTTGTTGTGGAGTGTAGGGTGTAGTGAATTGTCTTTTGATCCCATTTTAGCACAAAAGTTATTGTAATCTTTGGAACAGAAATCCCCACCATTATCAAACCTAAGAGTGGTAATATGACAACCTAACTTTTTTTCTACTAAGGCTTTGAACTTTTGAAACTTCTTAAACACATCAAATTTTAGTTTCAAAAAATACATCCACATCTTCCTACTGTAGTCATCAACAAAAAGAAGGAAATGCCTGGCACCAGTGATGGATGTCGTGTTCATTGGTCCACAAACATACGTGTGACTAGCTAAAGGACTCTTGCTCTCCAAGCTTGTCCTTCATCAAATGTCACCCTGTGCTACTTCCCTACCTAAGAAGCTCCACACACACCCTAAATCTACTATTGAATATCAGGAAGTCCATCTACAAGATTATATTGAGCCAACTGAGAGATGTAGGCCAAATCAAGGGGCCCATATTGTTGATGCCAAAGTGTAGTGATGTTTGGTGCACCCTTGGTAGTGAATGCATGCTTCTTGACATGTCCAGTATCAATGAATCTAAACAATCCATGATCCTCCACACCAAGAGAAATAGTCTTCTTGGTCCCTTGGTCAGCTATATAGAATTTATGATTGCTAAACTTGACATCTACAAGGGGGAAATACCTCATAATCTGATTCATTGAAAGTATACTTGGCACATAATACACATGAGTAAAATCAGAATTTTTTCTCCAAAGGAAATCTCAAAATTCCCTTTGTCAACTTCTATGTACTTTGTCCCACCATCGAAGATCACTGAATAAATCATGCATATTGGTGTAGTGTACTTTATGAACAAGTCCTACATGTTGATGCAAGGTACTCTGTGAACAAGTCCTACCAGTTCATGAAGTGTCGTGATGCACTTGAATCAATGCACCAAGAAGATGATCTATGTTGATCAACCTGCTTTGTGGCCATGAATGCAAAGGACTCTTCCTTTGTATGCTTTGTGACATGAGCATTTTGTTGATGCCCTACCTAGTTGGTTTTATGATCAGTGAAGCTCTTTCTACAGTGATTCTTCATATGGCCCACCTTGCCATAGTAGTCACGGGTGTTGGTCTTCAAGCTCTTTGTTGCATCTTCACAACTTCATTGACCTTTATTCTTTTCCCATTTTCCTTTTCCCCTGACATTGGTTGTAAAGGCCTATTCTAAACCTTCTATCTCACTACTGCTACCGAACCCTTTCTTCCATTTGTTGCACTGTAAGAGTGTATTGCATAGCTCATCAAACTTCAGGTCAACATTTGTAGTGGTGATGTTTAGAGTCTCAATAAAGTGTGTGTAAGCACGTGGTGAGTTTTTCAATGTGATTACCACCATGTCCTCATCTTCCATATCTCTACCAATAGCAGACAATTGTTCTCTAACATCGTTGATCTTGAGTAAATGCTCCTATAATGATACACTCTCAACCATTGTAATCAAAAACAACATATTATTTAGGAAGAAGGATCTACCCTTGTCTGGAGTCTCATGCAACTCTTTCAAATGCTTTCAAGTCTCTGTTGAAGTCTTCCTTGTCTGGACCTCATGAAGCATTTCATCTATCACGGACAACTTAAGAAGCATTACTACTTCTCTATCTCGTTCATCAAACTTGTCTTTTTGTTTGTAACTTGTGGTTGGATATAGTTACCTATGACAATAGCAGCCAAGCACATGTACTCAAAAATGGTCGACATATGTTGCTTCCACGTATTGTAATTCTTGCCAGAAAACCTATGACTGCCTTCCAACATTATGATAGATAAAGAGGCCATAGATACAAGTCAAGAACAAATAAAAATATATTGAAATGGAGAAAAATGTTGAGAAATACATGCTCTTTATTCCCTCAATCTACAATCTTGGAGTAAGAACACATGAACACTAGCTCTAAATTGTTGTAGCAGCCATGTATAACTGGAAAACACATAGATTACTAATAAATCTACCCAAAAACAACTCAAAAATACATAAATTTTGACAAATCTGCTCAAAACCAAGCCAATAAATTATACATCTACTCTTAAATTGTTGAAAAAAGAAAAAACACATCTACTCTCAAATAGTTCTAAAACAATCAAATATTCCAACAACCAACACTAAATGAATCAATTTCTACATGAATCTGCTGAAAAACAATAAATCAGCAACGAATTCGTCCAGATCTACAAATCTAGGCAGCAATATAGATAAAAACAGCTCAAATTGCTTCCAATGATTGTGTTGAAGATCATTATTATAATGTGTAATAAAACATGTCAAAAATTAAGAAAGATTTATAACGTTCAGATATATAGCATCTAAACCAATGAAAATTTTGATTTCAATCATTATTTTATTATGTGAAAAGTGACATATTCATACTCTAAAATAAGATGTTAACTAAACTAATTGAATTGATTAAATAAAAATGTAATCATAATAAATGAAGAGTACTAATATAAAAGTAAATGGAGCAAATTAGGGTTATTGGGTTTAATTAGAAGATTAGGAACAAATGGTTTAATTGGTAAATGGAGCAAATTAGGGCTATTGGATTTAACTAGAGGATTAGGAACAAATGGTTTAATTAGGAATTTGGGGCAAATTAGGGCTGTTGGGTCTAATTAAACAATTAGGAACAAATGGTTTAATTGGGAAATCGGGGAAAATTAGCCCAATTTAGAAAATTGGAGCAACTAGGACAAATTAAGTTAATTAAGTAACACTAAGAAATTAGGACTTGTACTAATTGGGATAATTGGAGCTAATTGGAAAATTGGGGCTAATTACTTTGATTTTACTATTTGGTGCATTTGAGGAAATTTTGCAATCTAGACAAAGTGGAGCAATTGGGTCTGATTGTGCTAATTGGATCAAATTGAAGCAATTGGGTCTCATTGCGCTGATTGGGCTACTTTGGGTTAAATTGACTAATTGGGCCAATTGGGGATAACTAGGAAAGTTGGGGAAATTGGGGATAATTAGGAAAGTTGGGGAAATTGGGGATAAGTAGGAAATTTTCAAAAATTTGAATGTTAAGGATAACTAGGATTATATTGCTAATTGGGAAATTGGAGAAAGTTTGACAATCAAGGTTGATTGGACTAATTGGGACAAATGGGATAAATTGAGGCCAATTGGGAAATCATGACTAATTTGGTCACATTGGAATTGGGGTTAATTAGAATATTTGGAAATTTGGGACAATCAAGGCTAATTTTGTCTAAATGGAAAAATGGATTCAATTGTAAACATACAACAATTGTAGAGCATGTATATTTGGAAAATATTACACATTTGTATAAAACCATTTGCATGAAGATATATAGATAATAGCCATTCACTCTACAAAAACATAGGTATTTTAAATTTTAAAAATAAAAAACTATAAATCTACAAAATTAACATAGATATATTAAGCATAAGTGAAACTATATAAAGTACAATGTTGTATATAATTTGTACAAAACCAATTTCATTGGCATTAGGCCGAACATTTCCAAGAAACCCTTTAAAGTTAACACAAACATTCTCATTTACAAGATGATGCATAAGATCTGGACCATGTGACACAACCTCAAATATTTAGTGGCTCAGGAAATCGTATTCTCTCAAAGATTGCCCACATTTGTTGTACTTCTTCATCTGTAGTCCTTGGATTCTGAGTATAAAATTCATATGGTACCCAACACATTTTGTGCAAAGAAAAATATTAAGTCATTCTTTAGACAAGTTCTCTTATGTGTGGGGYGTGCAAAATTTTGGGACAAAAACAATGGTGATGCCTAGCTTAGTGCAACTTCACAAAAATCCTTTGTAGTGAATAGTCACCTCAACCRCAATTATTTRTAATCATGACAATGTGAATAATGATAAAGAGAAATATAGGAATAACAATCATAAAACCCTAACCCTACCTTATTAGTTGTAATAACAACTACCCTAAATATAGTAATCAATGAAAATGATAGTATAAATGGAATCAATCATAAWTAATCATATATTTCATATTTTAGCGAGGATGGATAACATAGGTTATCCAATACTACATATTTGTAATCTCGTAGAAAATATTTGAACTTTCACACCTACAGTAGGTTTAGAGCTCAYGGAGCACTATGACTAATGTCTCCRCAATCACAAGTAAGAAATCAATCTCATAGAAAAGATTTRAACTTTCACACATACAGTAGGTTTAGAGCTCACAGAGCACTATGACTAATGTCTCCACAAAACTATTTGCAATCTCATAGAAAATATTTGAGCTTTCACACCTACARTAGGTTTARAGCAATAAAGCACTATGACTAATGTCTCMACAATCATAAGTAAGAAATCAATTAAAAAATCTACGAGYAAATTAGCCATGTGTTTATCCCATAATATTGGTTTTAATTTTGRATGTGCAAAGTTAATTTACATGTTATTTAAGATGGCAMCAAGGAAAAAATRGTAATAAAATAAGGCACCAACYTAATCATCACTCCAATCTACAAACAACAACCCTTCAATACAATAGAACTTTGCTTCTTATATGATCTTTTTAGAAGTCTAGTATATTGTATTACCTAACATGTATGGTCTATATTGACATGATGATGGAGCACAAACCTAAATCCGAAAGCTAATTTAAGATGGCACCAAGGAAAAAATGGTAATAAAATAAGGCACCAACTTAATCATCACTCCAATCTACAGACAACCACCCTTTGATACAATATAACTTTGTTTCTTATATGATGTTTTTAGAAATCTAGTATATTCTATATACCTAACATGGTCTCTATTGACATGATGATGGAGCACAAACCTAAATCCACTAGAAGAAAACTAGATAAACAAAGTGTTAGTAAACATGTTGAACAATATTAAAAGAAAAACAAAATTGAGAATTAAAACAAGTTACCTTAGGCTCATCAAAGTAATGATTAGAACAAGTACCCTGTGCCATAAGCTCGTCAAAGTAAGAAATATAAATAGATGATTCTTATGAGAGTAACGTTGGCTAAGAATATCTTAACCTTAGATATTTTATTTTCACATAGAGCCATATTAACCTTGGATCTATTAAGCATCAAGAAAGCTTTAAAAAATGAGGTTTGTCCTTCCTTAAGTCAAACATTATGCTCTCATCATTGAGTAACTATCTCCTAGAAATCAGCGTCTCCCTAACATCATCGCCTCTTCAACATCATTATCAAATCATTGTCTAATTGTCAACATCATTATC
>SNQJ01S0066088.1:0-12918 GCA_010110895.2 Picea sitchensis
TATGAGTAGATTGCCCATGTGTTGCTTAGTTCGGCAGATGTGCTTGATTAAACAGAAACCATTCCATTCCATTCCCCATTAACCAGGATTTTGTTTCTGTTTAATGTGATTTCATGTGGGGAATCGTATATAGCTTCATCTTCCGTGCAAGTGCATAGAAATCTGAATTACTCTTCGTTTTTTGAGACCGCGTTCTGGTTTCTTGGTTACCAGAACTCCAGTCTTCGACTGTTCATTACTAGGCGGATGGTATTAATTTATTGAGAGCTTTTTATGTTGGTTAATGGTGGTCTCATGTTTTGACATTCACCTGTCTCAATTTGATCTTCGTAGGGTTTTAGCAACTGGTCATTAAAAGTAGCTCACCTGTCTCAATTTGATCTCCGTAGGGTTTTAGCAACTGGTCATTAAAAGTAGCTCACCTGTCTCAATTTGATCTTCATAGGGTTTTAGCAACTAGTCATTAAAAGTAGCTTATAACAAAGTCTAATTATGAATATGAATGTCGGGAAATGGAAAAAAAAAGTTTGGTCTTTTCAAAATCTAATTATGAGTTTCTTTGTGCCTGTTAAACCGATTATGGAAATTCAATCATTGATATGTTGATACAGTTGCTTCGTCTGATGATAGGAGTAATGGTATACTGTCATTGATGTTTGAATTCGGACAATGAATCTGATACATAAAGAAGTTGCTTGTACAGTGAGCAGTGACCACAGCAAATACAATATCGCATCGATAAGCATTCTTCAAACTAAGTCCAGGATCTAAGAGCATAACATTACTGTTTTTTAATGTTATTATAAGGTTCTTTATATGTTCTGAAAGGGCCCGAGCTATAATTCCTGTCTACATGACTGAGACTTCTGACCTGTAGGAGCCTTATTTGGTTGTTATAGGCCTTCTTCTTTCCTAATTTGGTCCCAATACTTTTAAATAAAGAAGGTTTAAACTCGATTTGTGCTCACAGGCTTCCATGGATTATTAAATTGACAAATTGACAGGTTATGGTCCCACGAATATTTTATGTTGCAGTGAAAAAGTCAGGAGAGCAATTATCAGGGAAATTGCTTTGTTAAAGATTTCACATTCATATCATTTAATGGCATAAGCTTCTTGCTACGATTATTCGGTTACTCTTCGGTGGAAAGATTATATGATTATTTGGTTTGTGGAAAGTAATATAAAAGTAATTGAAAGTTTATTATAATTTAATTGTTAATTAATAGTGGAGACATTTATTATTGGCTGCTATCTGTAAATATAGATTGATTTATCACTGTTATTCAAAGTTTTAGAATGTGAAAGTTTATCATAATTTAATTGTCAATTAATAGTGGAGACACTTATTATTGGCTGCTATCTGTAAATGCAGATAGATTCATCACTGTTATTTAACACTCTGGAATGATCCTCTGGTGCTTGGTAGGGTGGGAAGCAACAGACATAATATATTTATATGATTATTTGGTTTGTGGAAAGTAATATAAAATCCTCTGGTGCTTGGTAGGGTGGGAAGCAACAGACATAATATATTTATATGATTATTTGGTTTGTGAAAAGTAATATAAAATCCTCTGGTGCTTGGTAGGGTGGGAAGCAACAGACATAATATATTTATATAATTATTTGGTTTGTGGAAAGTAATATAAAAGTAATTATACAGGTGAAAGTTTTTCATAATTCAATTGTCAATTAATAGTGGAGACACTTATTATTGGCTGCTATCTGTAAATGTAGACTGATTCATCAATGTTATTCAATACCCTAGAATATGAAAGTTTATCATAATTCAATTGTCAATTAATAGTGGAGACACTTATTATTGAGTGCTATTTGTAAATGCATTACTGATTCATCATGTTTAAAAATAACTAACTTTTAACCAAGCAAAAACAAACCATACCTAATACCTATAAATAAAGTGAAACATAGTTTTATAATTTTAATTTTAATATACAAACCAAAAAAAATAGTTGAGAGATTCTATGGCTTTTCAATTATACACATGTTAATTTTCATAATCTTAATTTTAATATATAAATAAAAAAAATATTTATTTTCAAAATTTGAAATAATAATCGATCAAATTAAATTTGTTAAAAAAATTATTTTTCCAAAAAATAAAAAAATTAATTATTAAATTTCCATTTAACTTAAATTTAAGTTGAAGTTGTAAAATTTTAAAATTAAATTGTTATTTTTTTTCAAAAAAATAAATAGTTATAATTATATATTAGATTATACATGTTATTGTCTAAATGGACTTTGCTCAAATGTTGAACCTAACAAACCCAAATCCACTTAAGTCTCTCACCTTCTTACCAAAGAAGGATTCTATTGCAAACAATCCAAAATTTGTGATGTTATTTTTAGTCTTTCAAAAAACCGACCTCATTGACTAAAAAAGCAAGTACCATTTCTTTATTGACCATATCGAAAAATGGTTCACACATAAAAACAAAATGTGACCATACTCTTCTTAGGGATGAGAAAGACAAATTAATAGTGGAACTCCATATCACCAAACTCATGACCATACCAAAATCCGTAGAGGCCGAAATTTCCTAAGGTCAATGAAAGCTCATTGACTTTTTTATTTAGTTCTTTGTATATCTACTTGAAGGAATATCGCTAAAAAGATTGCAGGGAGGAGTGAATACCACCCTCGCTTAATCTCATTGTCTCGGGTAAGGAGCTAGTTGTTTAGGGCAAGCCAAAGAGAAATTTTAAATTTAGATGCCCCCCAAAATTTCCATAAAATTTACCACCACCATCTTCTTTATCCCACGAACTATAACTCAATCGGAGCACTGTATCCAAGATTTGTCGCAAAATCTCTAGCACTGAGATTTTTAAACGAACAAAGTGAGTCTTCTTCTTCCTCTACCAGTCTAATAAAGTTAGAGAAAATATTTCCAACATAGTTGTGCCATTCGACTCAATCCCTAAAAGACCAAGATCCAATTTATTTTTCCAATCCCTTTTGCCCAAATCCTGAGCATATTGGGCTTTAGCATCATCCAAAGAAAGGATACTTGCTCCATGGAGAGAGAAAACAAAACTGTGTGGATGATAGAAGTCTTCACCAGCTCCCAACCATGGATCTTCACCAATTCTAACTTTCTTACCATTCCCCACTTTCCATATTGTCCAAAGACCAATTAGAGGAAAAGAGATGACCAACACCTTCCAAACTATAGATCCATTTTTTGAGGATTTTCTAGGAGCTCGATACTAGTCCTCCATCGAAAGGCAATTCAGATATTTAGATTGCATAACTTTTCCCTAGAGAGAAAAAGTGTGAGTGAGTTGCCACAAGATATTTTCTACTAAAGATTGGGAGAACTGGTAGATATTTTTGAGTCCCCATCCTCCTTGATTTTTTGGTAAGGCTATCTTGGACCACTTCACTAAAGGGAGGCCCTCATAGGTCCGATTTCCAAACCAAATAAATCTAAAACTTGTCTTCCTTATTTTGTTAAGAATACCCTTGGGAACATTTGCAAGTCTAGAAAACTGGAATACTCTCCAGGGATGATTTAAGAAAAACAAGTCACCCACTGTGCAATAACAACATGTTCACCCAAAGAGAGATATGAGCCAAACTTTTTAAAAATCCACAACAAGTGTATGAATTTGTCTTGACAAAAAATCCCAAATACTTTAATCCATCATCTACAAGAAAAGGGAAACATTTATGTGAGCATGGGAAGAATATCGTTAGAAAGATTGCATGGCACCAAACAAAACTTTGAACCATTAATTTTCATATAAAAAAAATTCTATATATAATAATATATTTTTAAGGTTACTGCCAAGCCACACCAAATTGGTGTATGAGACCCCCTTGTTTGTGGGACAAGGGATCCCCTCCACCCAACAATTTCACTAGTAAAGTCTACGAAGGTATACATACCCTACCCCCTCTAGATTTGAACTTGCGATCTCTTAAGAAAAAACACATGTTCTTAACCATTAAGCCCACTCAGACTGTAATTAAAAATTCTATATAAAAAAGAAAAATTATATAATTATAATATATTTAGAAATTATAATAATAATATATAGAAATTGTAGTAATATAAAATATATCACTATAATATAAATATAATTAGAAATTGCCATAATATATGTAGAATGTATATATGTAGAATGTATATGGAAAAAAATCAATATAACTATCTTAAATTAAAAAAAAAAAAATTGAAAAATAATAAAATGTCCAATCTACAATAATCTATATCCTTAAGTTATTTAATGTTTTCGAAATAAGAAAATGATATAAAAATAAACACACATACAAACATTTGATGCACAAATAATATAAAAATAAACACACATACAAACAGTGGATGGAAAAAAACAACATAAAAACATAGCTTCACTCTATTTATGCACAAATAAACACACATACAAACATTTGATGCACAAATAATATAAAAATAAACACACATACAAACAGTGGATGCAAAAAAACAACATAAAAACATAGCTTCACTCTATTTATGTTTAATTTGTTTGAATTCTTTGTGTTGCATGCTGAGAATTTCATGCTTCTATACCAACTATTAAAAGTAAAAGTAAGATATTTTACTTATAGGCTAAGGGGTATTTATGTTTAATTTGTTTGAGTTATGTGTGGCATGCTTCTATACCAACTATCAGATAAAAAGAATCCATTTAAAGGGAATGGTGTTTGTGTTTAAAAAGAACCTAAATGTTTCATCAAGATAGTTTATTGAGACCAAGGGTAATGTATATGAACCTACCATTATAAACTTAATGGTACTTGCTAAGCAAGATTCCATAACTCTTCGGAAGCCCAACACCACTCTTGTGTTGAAGAGCATGTTAGGTTAAGGAGCGTAGGATCTAGCGAACAATCGTGGAAGTTAAGATGTTATATTCACCCTACCATTAGTTTGTTTCATTTATAGTGCAACACTGGTTAGTTATGAGTTGAGATGATAAAATATATTAATAATAATTTGATGAGTTAAATATTTTAAAGTTAATTAATGATTTATAAAAATAAAAAAAAATATAATAATTATTTATAAAGGTATTGAAGGTATAATAAATATGTAAATTATTATTATTATTATTATTATAGAATAGAATTTGTTTATGAGAGTTTTGAGAAAAGTAAGAGATTACTTGGATTTTTTTTAAAAGTTATTTTTGTGTTAGAAAAGCATTAAGAAAAACATTTTGACATCACCATAGTTTTGATGATTTAGAAGGTTAAAAATGTCGGTATTGTGACAAATATTTTGAAATTTTGGATCTAATTTAGTTATACGCATAACATATATATGTTTTTCATCTTCAATCCTCTGAGTGTCACAAAGATGATAGTTTCTTTCATCCCACAGTGTTTTGTGAATTTTGCGATGCCCAATTTCACTATGAAGCTAGTGAGAGTTTGTTCTTATTTTAGTAATGTTGATTTTCTTCTTTAGGTTAATCAAAATAGAGAGATACTTTTGATCTCCAAGACTAGGGTTAACCACCTCCTTATAGTAACTTAATTTTATTTTATCCTCTAATTTGTTATAGCACCATAGATTCTCCTTAAAATTAGTTGTAATTCTATTTTTAATATTATTGATATTCTCTAGAATGACTTCTCCCCTTATCTTTAGCTAGGACTTAGCATCCTTGTGCCATCTCCACTTAAGCCACTAGTCGTTTTGGAAGGAGTTTGAAGTAATTTGAGGGAGCCTCTAGTTGTCCATGTTCTTTATATTGTTCTTGTACAATAAGTACATAATCATAATCATGCTCTCAATGGGGGAAAAGCTCACTTCTATGAGGAGGATCCGATCGGATAAGATAGGGTGTATTTTCTTTAATTTTAAGATATAAATTACAAAATTATTTTGGATCTTATTTATCTTTGTCTAGGATTCTCTAGAGATATTGCATCCCCAAATTTCACATCCATGTAAGATAACAAGAGTGATGGGAGTCTCAAAGAGGACTTTTTTCTTATCCCACAACCAAAGGTCTGTTAATTTACAATTGTTTTCAAGCCCATAATAAGCTTTCCACCCTCCATTTATCCTTTTCGCAACACTATATAATTGTAGTTGAGCTTTTGATGAATATAAATTTCAAGATATTTCTATGAAGGCACTTCCTCCAAACTATTGTCGTCGTATACAAAAATATTGTAGGTGACCTTTTGGATTTAATTATCATACCTTTCATTTTGTTAGTGTTCACAGTCATACCCATACTAGAGTAGAGGTCCCTATGGATTCTTAGTTGTTGACTGAGGCCATAGGGATTCCTCACCATAAGAACAATATCATCAATGTAAATAAGAAGGATGATGACTATACGAGAGAGTATCATGATGAAACAACCTGCAACTTGAATTTTTTTTTTCTAACTTATCAATGTATATGCCAAAAAGGATAGGGGATAGTGGACAACCTTACTTAACTCCTATAATACAATTAATTTCTTCTAACCAACCCTTGGTGTTCCTAAACTTGAAAATAATTTTCTCATACAAAATTACCACAACAACTCTCAATTAGAAAGGAAATTTTGGCTCTTCTAACCTATTCCAAAGGTTAGTCCTGGGGAATATGTCAACAAATTTTCTAAAGTCAATGAAACAACGAAGGAGATTGGTTTTATTATTGTGGAGCTCCTCTATAATTATCATAAATGTAACAAAGTGGTCTATAGTTGAATGATATACTTTAAATCCAACGTGGCCTTTAGTTCTTTATCCGTTGTTTTCTATCCACAGGTTCATCTTATTTTCCAAAATACGTCTATATAGCTTGGCTAAAATGGGGATAATCATAACGGTACTATAATTAGAGGGGTTGATTATATTACCACTTTTAAAAATTGGTACAATGAGACTTTGAGTCCAGGCTTTAGGGAAGTCTTGTTTGACTACTAAAATGAAGAGTTTGTGTATTTGAGGGATGAGGACACACCCTCTATTTTTTAATATTTTATCTTGGTAGCCTTTGATGTCCTTATCTTTCCCTTTTGCAAGTCGCTTAACCCCCAAATTTATGTCTTCTATAGAAAAAACTTCATCCTTTGTAGAAATGTTTGAATGTTGTCCAAAAAATTAGGGGATTCATAAAAATGTTTAAGGTAGGAATTCCATGGAATTAGGGGAATCATGTTATTTTCTTTAGTTTTATGAGTTAGAATTGTCCTCCATAATTTCTTAGGATCTAGCATAGATAGGTGAAACTACTTTCTATTTAAGTAGTTCCCCCTTTTTTTTTTCTTTTTTTTAGGACTTTGTGTCTATTTATCTTATTGTATTTTAAGGACTCATTATGAGCATCCCTAATGGGTTTTATGGAAATTTTACACTCATTATCATACTAAAGGTTATCTATTATGTTTTTCTTTTTACACAACACCTCAATAGATAATTTGCTAATGGAAGTAAAGAGGGTTGCCATAAAATTATGACAAAGGTTTTCAAAATTTATCTTATATGAAAGGACTTTCAATTCATTATTTAAGTCCTTTAACAAAAGATCATTTTTATTTATCTTAAAAAGAAGCGCTTTTGGTTATTAGAGTTCTCTTCAATAGGGATTTTTTGCATGCCAAATTTTAGAATTAGGGTTAAAGGTCTATGATCAAATTTAGGATTATGGTTGTTTAAAAGGTCAAAATTTACTATGTGGTTGTATACGAGGATATTTGATATCACATAATCCATGACACTGTTACCCAACCCATGGATGCAAGTCATTCGACTAGGTTTTTTCCACTTCATTAGACCATTGCAAATTATTAGATATTGAGAACTGCAAAGCTTGATTAGCTCGGTACCAAACAAATTCTTAGTCAGGTCTTCACAGTTTCGTTTGTACATGTTAGCTAAAATAAGGTCCTCCTCTAGCCAAAAAGGATTAGGGTTGGAGTTGTTGCTTAAAATAATAGCTTGATTAGTTAGAGTTCTAGCATTAAAGTCTCCTAGCAAGAGGATACTACCTTCATTTCTAAGTCACGTCTTCATAGTTTCTTTTGTATATGTTAGCTAAAATAAAGTCCTCCTCTAGTCATATAGGATTAGTGTTGGAACTGTTGTTTAAAAGAATAGCTTGATTAGTTAGAGTTATGGCATTAAAGTCTCCTAGTAATAGGATGCTACCTTCATTTATGAGACTGTAAATATCTTGTTCTAATCTTTTGTAGGAACAAATTTTATCTAAAATGGTTTTTTTTATAAAAGGTAGAATTAATAGACATGAAATATCATATTTCTATATACATATTTTTGCCATTAAAATCTAAAATCATTATCAATATGTATTGATTGAAAGAATCTTTCTTATGAAGCCAAATATAAAAAGAAATATTTATTTTTATGTAACAAACTAAGCCTCCAAAAATTAAAATCTATTTTTGAAACTATAATGCCAATTTATATCATAATAAATTAATACTAAACTAGAAAATAATATATATACAATAATCATGAAACCAAATTTTAATCTATGTAAATTTAAAACCAAATTTTAATCTATATAAAATTATTTTATCATCATTATATATGATATATGTGAAAGTAAATTTATGTATTATATGTATAAAAATAAATTTTATTTTATCATGTATATTTTCAAATAAAAAACTATATGTAATGTCTTCATAAAAATATTTTATTATTTATTCATTATTATAAATATATAAGAATTTAATCTTTTTCTTAAACATTATTTAATATTTTTTTTATTTTTTTAAAATATTATTTAATATTTTTTTATAAATAAATAAGAAGAAAAAACTAAAATTATAAATTTATTTTATCATTGTATTTCACATATGTGAAAGTAAATTTATATAGCATATGTATAAAAATAAATTTATTTGATCACTTTCACCATGTATATTTTCAAGTAAAAACTATATGTAATGTCTTTATAAAAATATTTCATTCTTTATTATAAAAATATAAGAATTTAATCTTTTCCTTAAACATATTACTTAATATTTTTTTATTATGAATGAGAAGAAAAACCTAAAATTATTACTTAATATTTTTTCATTATGAATGAATGAGAAGAAAAACTTAAAATTATGTTAAATTATCCTATTTATACAATTTTACTCTATATTCTTTTTAATTTTATATATTATTATTAATTTTATAATCATAAATAAAATAGTAATAAAATAAAAATTATTATAAAATAAGTAATTTATTAAAGAGAAATATTTTATCCTAAATAGAAAGAAATACGATTTTACTATATATTCTTCTTAATTTTATATATTATTATTAATTTTATATATTATTATTAATTTTATAATCATAAATAAAATATAGTAATAAAATAAAAATTATTATAAAATAAGTAATTTAATACTTTTTTGTTTGTTTGTTAATGTGGCCGAACCTGTTGGCATCTAGATTAACCTATGGCTTGAGAAAACGCGACTCCGGCCTGAGCCACACCAACCCTTAACATGGTTGGATTTTTTGTCTCCGCAGGTTTCGAACCAGTGACTTTTCAACACGGAGTGGCTTAGCAACACACTCCATCACCAACTGTCCTACACCTCGGGGACATAAAATAAGTAATTTATTAAAGAGAAATATTAAATTTAATTAACATTTTATTAATCTATAAAAATAAAAAAAATCTTAAATCTTAATACTATTGATGACCAAATAAATAAATTAAACAACACTAAATTTAATTAACATTTTTATCATTTATAAAAATAAAAAAATCCTAAATATTAATACCCATATATTAATATTAATACCCATATATTAATATTGAAAACAAATAAATTAATTAATTGTAAAAATGCTCCTTAAAAAACCTTTATATATTTTTTATGTATTTCCTTGGTACAATCCTAGTTTTTTTTTTAAAATAAAAGTTCAGAACCTTGTATTAATAACGTCTATATGCTATACAATGACACATGTTAGCCACCTGTTCCACCACAAGAGGGAAACCAGAACAAGTGGCTACAAACTATTCAGATATTGACATGTTCTTCTGAGCTCTAGACTTGATGGAACTAAAATGCTTACACAAAAAAATACAGTGTGTCTGTGAAATCAAAATTATGCAAACTATGCTTTGTAATCTTCCGCTAATTCTGCTAGGCTGGCTATAAACGGAGCCGCCGTGACCAAAAAAACATAGACATTATAAGAAAAAATTACTAATAAATCTATCTTGGTGTCGTGGTATATTAGACCACCGACTTTGCAACTGAATAGACAAAAAAAATGAAACCTGGGGGCATCAATTCATAGTTGGGCTTGGTTTTCCATGTATAGTGTAGGCTGGGGTGAACCACTGACTTTAAGTCAGGCATCTGGCGTGCACAGGAGCATCCCTAAGCACATCGAATAGGATATTCACTCGTTGGCTGAGGATGCTCTGTGAATGCACCTGGTCATCCTTCTTTTGCCTGATATCGAAGAGGAGTTGAAGGTTCTCCTCTATGAGACAGTTGGAAAAATGATGTGGCTGATCCTCCTCCTTGCCAGCCTCGTTGTTTGCTTCTATGGTGAAATCCTTGCCTGTTCCTCCGTTGTTCTCCAGCTGCCAGCTTGGAGGAATCTCCTCCTCCACCTTGCAGCTGCTATCACCATAGTAGGGGTCACCTAGCTTAACGATGGAGAGGGGGGAATAAGTTGGTGTCCGGAGTGAGACACACACCTAAGGGTGGCACCTCCTCTTTAACTTCACTCGAACTTTGAAGCAGTGGTGGAGATGGGGGATAATGAGCAGTGGAGGAGGTCGCCTCCAATTTGACCAGGTTGGCCCCATAGAACTGGAGAGGAGTCGACTGCATCCTCTTGGAGGAGTGACGAAGGCCGGAAAAATGGGCAATGAGCGCTCTTTGAGAGGGGGTAAGTCGATTAGCCCGAGAGAGGTTGTTGTTGTTGCGAGCACCCCTCTTTGGATTTCCGCGTTCCCGAGTCATGGTGGGGGGGATGAGGAGGTGGAGGAAGGAAGGAATGAAGGATGGGGGAAGAAGCAGGGAGTGATGGAGGAAAATAGAGGAGTTGAGATGGAGAATGGAATGGAGGTAAGTGGAGAGGATGCCATTGGTTCACAAGAAGAGGTTGCAGAGAACAATGGTGCGGTAGTTTGCGTGAGAGTCAAGGAGCGTAGCAGGGAGAGTGCATCAGGGAGGGAATGGAATGGAATGAGCTCGTTTTCCCCTCTTAACACCATAGAATCCTAAAATGACCTCTACATCTGTCATTGAAGCATGAATTGACTATTGTGTTCTTCTGGTACGCCCTGCCTGGCTTCTTCGCTCACCCAATTTCCCAGCCAGGCGCACTAGCATAACTCCTCTCATGGTGTGAGCCATGGAGGAATTAATGGGTAGGGGCTGGCGGCCGGGGTTAATAACTCCCTCGACTGCCCTGTTCCATCTGTCCTCCAACTCTTGCCAGGTGGCACCCCATCCGGGTGGGTACAATCCTAGTTTGAATGCATGTGAATTTTATATATTTCTTATGTATTTCCTTGGTACAATCCTAGTTTGAGTGCATGTGAATTTTAGTTTTGATATGTATCAAGAACACATCCTACACATCCTCTAGTGCATTATTATATGGATTGATCTAGCCTCAACTATATATTATATCTTATTTGTAATAATACTTACCCAAATACTTTAAGTTTTGATATTCTTTGGGAAATCATCACCTTAATTGGAGATTTATAAGGTTCATGTTTTTATCTTAAATGATATGAACCTAAGAAAATATTATGGTCTTAAATTGATTCTTTTCCATGTTCAACTTCAGAAAAACCCTACAAAGCACAACTCCCAACATAACTTTAAAGTTAATGATAATTGCATCCAATAACTTTAAAGTTAATGATAATTGCATCCTTGTTTGGCAAAACAACTCCCAACATAACTTTAAAGTTAATGATAATTGCATCCAACAACTCCCAACATAACTTTAAAGTTAATGATAATTGCATCATTTTTTGAGAAAACAACTCTCAACATAACTTTAAAGTTAATGATGATTGCATCCAATAACTTTAAAGTTAATGATAATTGCATCATTGTTTGAGAAAATAAGGATATATCCATTTTTTACAATTTTTATAAACATTTAATTTAAAAATGTGAGTCAAATTATTCAAAAAAATATTTTAAATTTTAATATATAACATAAATCATATTCTTGGAAAAAATAAAAATTAATTTTAATATATAACATAAATCATATTCTTGGAAAAAATATTTTAAATTTTAATATTTGATTATTTATTGGTCTAAATATTTTTCTAAACAATAAAATCATCAAAGTATAGAAAAAAAGAAAAAAGAAAAATCCAAAGTCAAATGTTGTTAGTGTGATTGGTTTTGATGGGCCTCGTCCCGTAAGGTAATCAAGGTTCAAAACTCAGCTAGTCTAGAAGAGACACCTAAAATCCAACATGCTAAGGGTTGGTGTGGCCCAGGCTCCCTAGGTGATTTCATAACTTAAAGACCCTAGGTGGTGACTCACAATTCTCATAGCATGATTTATCAATGAACCGTTGGACTAGTGAGACATCTGTAATATACCAGATACAAAATGTATGCAGAACATAAATAAAATGCTAGTAATGGAAGAATAACAACAATATAACCAGAACATTCACCACAATAACACTGAAATGATATAAGAATAGCAACATAAATAACACTTTGAATCTGAAAGCAATGTTCACGGGCCTCTTCGAGGGGGTAACCTCTAGTTGAGAAGAGATCTATTACAATAATATCCAAGCTAGGGTTTTCATACCCTCGACTCCTATTTATACTAAAAAGAAGCATCTAGAGGAAGATCCTTCTAGAAGCGAAAGCTTCTATTAGGTCTTCTTACATCCACTTTATTCTATTTTATTGAAAGGCCTTATTAATATTGAC
>SNQJ01S0066088.1:18327-40079 GCA_010110895.2 Picea sitchensis
TCTATTAGGTCTTCTTACATCTGCCTTATTCTATTTTATTGAAAGGCCTTATTAATATTGACCTTTATTACATCCTAATATATTGTTCTACCTATGTGCTTAGGACCCTAACAACATCATTAAAAACATGACTTGGAAACACAAAGAAAAAAAGTTGGCATAAGTGATATTTAACCAAGTAAAAAATTACATCAATTAGTGTTGTAAATAACTTATTCCACAAGATTGTCTTTCCATCATAAAGTGTCTTATATTGATTCATGTGCAAAACTAGACCAAAAAACAAATTTTAAAATATTAATGTTAACAAACATTGTTGCTACAAGATCACCCATAGAACAAAATGTCAACAAAATTGTTGCTACAATTGATCACCCAAAAAACATCATGATTATAAAATTGTATAATCAATGACTCAAGTTGATAGAAGATCCTCAAATAATATCTAAAATAAATTTATGTCCAATCATTAGTCCAACAATAGATAAACCTGGTAGAAGTTACACATCCAAGATTTTTCTTCTGTTTTTTCTCTAAAGAATTTTAAGAAGCATTGTTAACGATTGCTGCTAAATACATAAGTATGATATG
The DNA here is from genome assembly GCA_010110895.2 of Picea sitchensis. Taxonomy (NCBI): domain Eukaryota; kingdom Viridiplantae; phylum Streptophyta; class Pinopsida; order Pinales; family Pinaceae; genus Picea; species Picea sitchensis. The sequence goes on from SNQJ01S0066088.1 coordinate 18,919, forward strand.
GCAAATCCTTCTTGAGAGCTAGTGCGAGATATAAAGAGCAGGCTGGTTCGATAAATCTGTGGCCTTCAAAGAAATAGGTACCCAACTGTGTATTTCCTAATCGATGGTGAATGGGCCAATCATTGATAGTTGAAGGCATGGCGATACTTAATCTATCTTAGTAAGAGTGTTTTCATCGCTATGGGAGTTGACATGCATACCCAATTAGGTGAACAATATGACAAACAACTCGTAGATTTTGTCTCCTAATAAAACCTGCTTGACATGAAGGTTTCCATGTCAAAGTACAACTTTCACCCAAAACAAACACATTCTACAAAATGATCCTATATTCCTCACGCGAAGGTCATGAAGAAAGATAACAAGAATATTCATGTGGTAGTGGCTGTCTTAAAACGATGTTACATAAAATCAAACTTACCCCATTCAAATCATATCATTTAAACTTTATTTCGTTCTATCGTTCATGATGTGAATATAGTAAAATCAAGCAATTACGATATTTGGATGGTCAAAATGGTGAATAGTAACCATGTTCAGTGAAAATAAAAGTAAAAGACTACACTAAAAGATTATATATATGAAAAGAAGGTTGAAATTGAAATCATTCAAATATTTAAATCTAGGTATTATTATTGTACTAAACAAAAAACTTTGTCTTTCTTGTTTTCCCCAATGTCATATGAAAGATGTTTTGTTTTACTTTTTTAACAGGTGTAATAGGACTAGTCCAAAGTAATACTTTATTAATTCAAGATATTGTTGTAAACATGAAACCATGCCTATGTCAATCCTATGACTTATGAAAGTTGTTTTGTTGTACCCTTTTCAATAGGTGTAATATGACTAGTCCGAGGTATACTTCATTAATTCAAGATATTGTTGTAAACAAGAAACCATGCCTCTTTTGTTTTCCCCAATGGTAATCCTATGACTTATAAATTGTTAAAACCCAAGAAAGTTTCAATGTAAGTTGTTTTGTTGTAGCTTTTTCAATTGGTGTAATAGGACTAGTATGAGGTAATACTTCATCAATAGAATCCTACATAATTATCAAATCATACTAAAACATATGCATGAGGTTCTATGGGAAATCTTCCAAGCTAATACATAATTTTTTTACAAATCCAAGAAAACCATTGACCCATCCTACATTAATCCATAAGTTTGAAGTAAGCACCACCCTACTCCAATTGAAATAAGAAATCCCTCTTTCATTTGTTCCTCATCAACATTACTATCAAATTTTATGCTTACTATTATAAAAAAAATATGTGCAATAGATAGATTTGTATCGTAAGAGAGAATGAAGAACTAAAATCAATACACTATAAGAAATAGAATAATTGTAGTCATATATACCCATAGAAAGAATGCATAACCTATAACAATGAAGAAAACACTAAATTCAATGTAACGTGAGAAGGAAAAGAATACACTTCATATCAAAACATGTACAATTGAGTGTAAGTAGTTTTCTAAAATGAAAACCATTAAAAAAAATAGTGAAGTGATTTTCTAAATTGCCAATGATTAAAAAAATGATGCAACTCAATTATTCTAGCATAGAATTCAGCCAATCATAGCGGAAGTGGTTTGCCTCTTTTGTCACTACCAATTTTGTGCACTCACCTTTATATGCATTCTAAAACCATAATTGACCATTTAGAGCCATACAAATACAATCACTCTCATATAGAATCATTATGATGTATGAGTTTATATTTAAGTTCAATCTAGATCCTAAAATAAAGTTTAAACCCTAATTGGATGAAGTTTTGATTAAAAGCATCAACTTGATTTCTCTTTTGATGCTGCCAAGTTTTTGGATTCACCCACCCAACATGCATCAATCTATAAGTTTGAAATAAGCATCAACATAGCTCCCACTGAAATAAGCAATCCATCTTCTAATTGTTCTTGATTTGCATTAGTATAACAATATAACATTTTCTTCTTACTATTATAGCAACACTACATGTAATAGCAACACTACATGTAATAGACAAATTTATACCATGTAATAGATAAGAAAGCATTGAAATCAATTCATTTTAAGAAAGAGAATAATAAAAAACATTATTGAAATCAATGTGTTGTAAGAAGGAATTGAAGAGCTTGATGCTTAGATTGATGCACCATATAAAGCATGTATACTATGTAACGGTTATAAAAACACATAAAACATGTAAAATTGAGTGTAAGCAACTTTTTAAAATGTTAGCCATTAAAAAAATAGTACAATAATTTTCTAAACTATCAATGATTAAAAGAACCATGTGCAACTTGATTATTCTTGCAAAAAAATCATTAGTAGTTAGTAGAAGTGTGTTACCTCTTTTGAGGCAACCAATTTGTGCACCTAGACTTCCATATAAATTGTAGCACCATAATTAACCATTTTGGGCCATAATTGGGTTGCAAGAAATGAGTCCCAACAATAGAACAAATAACAACAAGCAAAACAACAACATGAATAGTGAGAAAACATACTAACCAATGCAAATAAAAACATGGTTACAATAACAACAAACAAAGCAATTCGAAGAAACACTAGAGAAAGAAACACCAAGATAACAGGGGTTGATAAAGGAGAGAATAAAGTAGACCCAACAAGCTATGCAACATGTGATTAAGTGAGAGTAGTCTAATATGGGACAAAAGGAAAAAATAAGAAATATAACATATGAGGTGAAGGATAGAAAGGAAAAATCAACAAGATTTTTCACCACCTTCAAATTGAAAGTAGAGAAAAAAATGAAAAGTTGCAGTAGCCTTCGACCTAGCAGATGCATCAAATTCAAAGATTTAGGACTTATACAAAGCAATGAAAAAGGAAAGAAATAGGAGATTAAGTAGCTTGACCAAGAAGTTTAACAAAGGGGAGCAAAGGAAGAACATGTATGGAAAATATACAATGAAAAGGGTCAAAATCCTACTAGGGGTAATGATGGTCGAACCACCTAGTGATCCAATCGACTATATAAAAGAGTTGGTGATTGACATACTCTATAGACAACATAATCTCTGTGATGAGAACTAACAAATAAAATCTGACCAAACTCGAGCAATCATGGGAAAAAAAATTAGAAAATTGAAAGAGATAATGAACAATTTAGAGGAGGCATGAGTTATTGCTTTGACAATTAACATTATTCTTAGCAGTTGGTTGGTTCTTAGTATGCCAATGTCTGCAGTGAACTAAAGGTAACTCAAGAATTTATATGAGAGTTGGAATATTGATGAAATACCATAGTTGATCAGAGAAGTTGGCATAACTTGGAAGCTTAAATCACGCAAGAGTGCAAGGTATAAGAGGAATTGTACTTGCAAGAGTAGGTGTGGTTTCAAGAAGGAAAAAACATGCAAATGGAAGCCACAAGGGTGACCAACCATATTTAGGATATGCATCGACAAGTATTCCACCTGCAATAAAAGAATAACCTGAATCACATTGTAGTCTAGGACACACAATCCATGAGAAGATAGATTTTTGGTGGAAATGAGGAAGATAAATATGACACTAGAGAAAATGATTAAAATATGGGAAGATTTTGAAAAACAACTTAAGAAAAATTCTCCCAACATTCATGAAGTATGTATAGATGTAATAAAGGAAGTGTAGCCGCATGCCCCAATATAGTTGCTTCCACAACTTGTTCAACTAACATTTGCAGTTTTAATCCTAATAGTTCAGTAAATCAATGATCAACTGCAATAATGGCCAACAACATCTGAATGGAAGAACCATCAATAAGGATACTCATTCTTTTGCAAATTTTTGTATGCTCATGTCCTTCCTTCTTCAGGATGAAGAGGAATTTGAAGGTGGGGGAGATGTTGTAGGGGCCTAACTAACTAATTGACTAGGCCAATTAATCAACCAATGTAATAGAACAAGTTGAATAAACATGTAGTCGATTAGGTAGTCGAGTTAGTGGATTGATTGGCCGAGTTGACCAACCAAGGTAGTTATGACAATTTTACAACTACCTCCATTGATGTAATGTATAAATAAACACATATATCAGATGTAAAGAGGTTGAATTGTTGAACATACATTAATATAGACTACTTGTTGTTGGTTCCATAATTACTCCTCTCTTTCTCCTCCTCCTATGTATGCATGTATGCATAATAATTGCTTGTACATTATGGTTGATTAATTGCACTATCCTTTTATTATGTAATCCCTTAGATTACAATAGTGATCCGATCCATTGGAAATTTTGTAGATTTTTGGATTGACTAACTACTACACAACACCATTAACTCGACAATGGACTTATCTACTAGAACTGTCTTGTGATTTCTTCCAAAGAAAATTTGACCACAATCTTCAGGACCCTTGTTCAATCAACTATTGAATATATTGGCACAAGAACTACTTCAACAAGAGATATATGTCTTGTAATATGGGTAACTAGGACAATTGAAACTATTGGTCCTAATGTAGGGATTTAAATGACTCAAGGAAAACACAAAGCAAGAAAACAATGTCATAGTGTTTCTTTAATGAAACATGAGTTTGAAGGATACATATGCAAGTGCACACAATCTACCTAAATGGGAGAATGCTATAACTGATGAGTATCGTTCCTTGATGAAAAATGAAGCATAGGATTTAGTTCATTCACTAAATGGAAAGATTGTGGTGAAGTGTTAATGGGACTACAAGACCAAGTTCACATCTGTAGGTGTTGTTGTTTCTGAAAGGCATAAATCTTATTTGGTAGCAAGTGATATTCTCCAACAAGAAGGTATCGACTACACTAAAAGTTGTGCCCCTATGACAAATAGGAATAATGTTGCACTATTGTTTTTCCTCACTAGTTGTTTTGGATGGGAGATATACATCAAATGGATGTAAAAGGTGATTTCTTACATGGTTATCACACTAAAGAGATTTATATGGAGCAACCCCTATGATTTGAAAAAGATGCAGTCTTGGCTATTGATTAAACAAATCATTGTATGGATTGAAACAAAACCCAAGGACATGGTATGAGAAGATTGATTGTTTATTCCTTCATACGGATTTCCAACATTGTGAGTTTGATCGCATTATATATGTTTTATATGTATATGGTGAAATATTAATTATTGCATTGTATGTTGATGACCTAATCATTACGGGAAACAATGTTGATTTAATTATTTTTTAAAGAAATAGTGAGAAAATATATTTGAGATCATTTACCTTGATCTAATGCATTTCTTTTTGGGCATCCAATTTCTACAAATGGATGATAGTATCTTTATTTATCAACCTAAATATGTATTGAATCTATTACAAGAGTTCAAGATGGACAACTCTAAGTCATGTGTTACACCTCACCAGTTGGGAGTAAAGATAACTAAAGAGTGTGATTCTCTAAACTTCAATGTTACTTTGTATTTGAAGCTTATTGGTAGCCTTATTTATCTAAATCATAGTTGAATTGATATTTCCTTTGTTGTTAGTGTGGTCTCTCGATTCATACATGATCAATGAGAGAGTCAATAGAAATATATAAAGAGGAATGTTCGTTATATCAAGGATACTTATTAATTTGGTATAAAATATCGCAATATTAAGAATTGGTTAGTTGGATTAATTAACTGAAATTGGGTTGGACATGGAGATGAAAAGAAGTCTACAATAGGCTATGTGTTTTATCTTAGCTATATACCCATAGTCTAGTGTTGTAAAAAGTAGAAGGTGGTCTCTCTTTTGAGAGCATAAGTAGAATATCATGGTGCAATTAATGTTGGCAAATAAGTAGTGTGGATTCATAATCTTTTGGGTGAGATTGTTTTTCCAGTGGAAGATTCCACTGTATTATATTGCCATAATCAAAGTGCTATCTAGGTGGTTAAGAATCCAATTGCTCATAGTAAGATGAAGCATGTAGAGCTTCATTCTCATTATTTGAGATAGTTGGTACAAGATGTTATTTTGTATCTTATATATTATAGGAGACATGATCAAGTTTTTGATATCTTTATGAAGCATCTAACCAAAGCTAAGTTTGTGAAACTTCCAGTTATGCTTAGGCTTCAATATGATGCAATTATGAGGGTATGCATAGTGAATATAATATCGAGAGCATTGTAGTGATAGGGGATGTTGGATCAGTAGGCTAAATAAGTTCAACACACATTTAGATCTTCTGGAGATAATGAGTGGATTGTCAACAATCGACTAGGAGATTCCATTAAGCAGTTGACTGAGTGGTCGACTAAGCATTTCGACTTCTTTTTCAAGTCAACTAGGTTAGTTCACTAATTCATAGGTTGAGGTAAAATTCAAGGAGTTCCTTAAGCAACCTTGTCAATCAAAGTAGACCATGTCTTCTTTGCTTCAAGGGAGTCAATTACACTTTTGTACTATATATAGATAGTCTAATAGATCGATCTATCATGGAAGTTTTTTTGTTCCTTTTGTTCCCTATTATATCTCAAGATATGCTCACTTGTACTTAAGTATTGTAATAGTGTCTTTAAACACCATCTTTTCTTGGAATGTATAGTTCATTGATCTCTCTAATTCCCCAATTCTCCAACATGTTATCTTTGAACCCACTCATGGAAGGAACAACTAAAATTAACATGGGGCATTCCATGGTCCTAACAAGTTCAAATATTTCCCAATATTTTGTGCATATATATAATGTTAAGACGAAGCTAGTACCTTCATCTCTTCTAAATTTGAAATATATATTCCTTTTGTTTCATCCTCTCCTTCACCATACAACCAATCAATATATATGTCTTTTGTTTCATCCTCTCCTTCATCATACAAACAATTTTCCTTTTGTTTCATCCTCTCCTTCATCATACAACCAATCAATATATATGTCTTTTGTTTCATCCTCTCCTTCATCATACAAACAATTTTCCTTTTGTTTCATCCTCTCCTTCATCATACAACCAATTTCCCAATTTCCAACAGTCTACATCCCTAAACTCAATTCCTCCCACATCCCTAAACTCAATTCCTCCCTCTTAAGACACTCTGACATATGTTTGTTATTTTCATATAGCTAGCTTATGAATAGGGAAAAAAGAAACAGATTAGCATGGTGGACTATGAAAGCATACATGAAAACACTATCAAACAAACTATGCATTCCATTTCTATCCTAATAGGTGTGATTTAGTTCTATATCTTTTTGTAATGCCCAATGAAAATGTAGACTAGTGAGAAAAAACCATCGAGAGTCATAATTTGCAATACCCATATGCATAGTTGAGAAGTGGGAACAATAGAGCTAATCATTGGAAAAAGTGTACTAATGTATTTAGGACTCCTCCTCATATGTATTGTGGGTATCCATATGATAGCGCACAGGAATATTCGCATTAGAAGAGAGGGCAATGCCATGCTGCCATTCAAAAACACTAATATGGTTCTTGTTCTCAATATGAAACCCTGCGACACTCATTTTGGCCCCACTACTAATCCTCTTGTCTATGAAACTCTACCCAACATTGAACACAACAGGATTTGGAAATTTGAGTTTCAATTCCCAGAATATCAAACACAACAGAATTTGGAATTTTGAGTTTCAATTCCCAGAATATCAGAGTCAAAATGAAGGGAAAAATAGACAGCACTGAACCCTATCCAATCATTCAATAACATAAGATTTTAAAATTTTCAAAAGAAAACCTAAGCTACTTAAAACTCCGACTCTTCTAATCTTCAAGATGAAACTTTTACAGAATGTGTTTGAACAGGGTAACACTTGAACATTTTTGCCTCAAATCTTATGATTTCTTGCTCGATACAGAAACATGATTTAAACAATAAAAGCTCTAAATTCACATAAAAGAATAAAGTTGGAAAAAATATGGAAACTTTTGGCTTCTTCTCGGCTTCTTCTCCCTTACCAGTGAAATAGATTCTTGGCCCTGTTTAACTTCTTCTCCGCGCTATAAGAAGTCAATGTTTCATGGCACAAATATAGGGAGTATCCGCTTTCATGAAAGGAGCTTTGGGGTGTGTCTATTCTAGAACAAATAAGTTTTCGACGATCACTCTTATGCAAATTGCTTGTGTTGTTATTAAATGTTAACAAAGGGAGGCATGCCACCCCTTCCATGAAGCTGAAAATCCTCTCAAACTCGTCCTTGGGTACCCTCAGAGCATAAAATCTATAAATAGAGACAACATTCACCGTATGTTGCACAATAAGATAAGGAGTATTCCATAGCATCTCCCCAGACAGATTTTTCTCTACCATGCTATCAACATCAACCTTAAACAGTGCTTCACAGAGACCAAAATGGATGCTTCAAGAACACTTTCTTCTGAAATTATTTCTATCATGTTACCTTGCCATCGCATAGGAGCTCGGTATGGACTGGAGCTGCTGCCATGAAATATTGCTGGAAGGCCCTTTCCCCTGTATTTTATCATTGGAATCTTTGGAAAGAACTTGCTTTCTCCCATTCAGAGTGCAACAAATCCTGTCCACTGCAAGTCTTCCAGCTGAACTTATGAGGGTCATTTGCCATTGTTCCTTAAATGAGTCTTGCATGGCAGGAATGAAAGAGGCACATGCAGTTTGGCATACCTATCTTGATTATCAGTGAAATACTGTTAGACATCTTATCTTGACCATGGGTGAAGTACACATGGCATTGCAAGGCCAATTTGATGCCATGAGTGAAACCATATGTCAACACGTTGGCACCTCCTCACCCTTCTTCAAATCAATCCACGCATCAATTCAAACTCCCACGGTGCCATCCCATTGCTGACATCATGTTCCCCTCAACAAAACAACCACACTTACGATCAGTTCAGATTATAAATAACATATAAACCATAGCGAAAACATTAGGTCAAAAAATTGAAAAGAAGTGCAGACAAAACAATGCAACGCAACAGAATGCTACCATTCGAAAGATTACATATTCTGGTGGAGAGTATATATTTGGGGTCTCTATTTTGGTAGAGAGTATATATTTGGGGTCTCTGGGTTGAGTGTGTAGAGAATATATATTTGGGGTCTCAATATAAAGAATCAATTTATATATTTGAAAAAGGTTATTTAATCAATGTAAAATTGTAATTTCACAAATAATTACTTTGTTAGATTCCAATAATAATGGGAGAAAAGTAAAAAACTAAAAATTTAGAATTATGACATCAGATATATCCATAAAGGAGTATAATAAATACACTCATTCATATTAGTAATGATATGGTATGGTTATAGTAAAGAGAAAAAATTAAGATTACATAAAGTTTTAGCATAAATATTATTTTTCTTTGTTTTAACTTTCATTTATTTTGCAATGAAATAATTTTCATAACCAATTGAAAGTTAATAACATAATTTGGTTGAGATTATATATTTTGGATGTTTGGATTTTGAATAGGTTATATATATATATATATATATATATATATATATATATATATATAAAGTCAATAATACATTTGGGTAGAGATTATATATTTTGGATGTTTGGATTTTGAATAGGTTGAATATATATATATATGAAAATTATTATGTTAACAACTCTTTCAAACATCTTTTGTAAATTTGAAGCATTATTTTATTGGAAAAATAAAATAGTAGTACTTTCTAATATGAAAATAATAAAAATCAATGATATCTACAAAGTGGAACAAATGCTTGTGGTGGATACGGTATTGATTTATTGGAATTTCATGTTTAGTTTTGATCCAGGTGAATATCGATGACCACCCACCTTTTTTCAAATGGCTCAAAACATTTTTCCGGCCATTTTGGCAATTTACTATTTTAAAGTGTAGTTTTAACTCCTGGGGCCATTTTGAGGGCCTAATGAAGCTTGAGATAGAGGTTCTCAATGATAGACTAAGGTACATTGAGCCCTCAAAATGAATCTCCTCGGGACGATACCTTTCCAATGAGCTATCATCTAAACGGAGATCGTGATGTAAAGTTAATGCACCTCGAAGTTGATGCAACCAACTTACCCAAACTAGTCCCACATGACTTTTGGCACTTCATCTCCTAGGGTTAGGTTTTGGATGTCTAGGAATTTTGCATTCTCGTTTATTGTAAAAAGGCCCTCAAAACCTCATTGTAACCATCTTCATAATGTAGTAGTCAGCCACATCTCTTCTCAGATAAGTCGCCACCATTCTAGCGTAGTCTTTCACTGTATTTTACAGTCTCTAGACATTTCTTTGATTAATAGAAATCGTATTAACAGAGCATTCTGTGTTTATGGTTGTGTCCCTGATGCATTTATGTTATATTATTGAATATCTGCAATATTCCCCGTATTTTTACAGGCTCAGCTCATTGCGTCGAAAATAACTGATTACATCGAAAGCGTGTCGCTTCTTGTTCATTTTTCGTATGTCCCCACGAGGTCCCAGTATAAGTAGGTACTTGTCTCGAGCTTGTCTCTCTTTGAGGACAATCGCCGCGACACCCACGAAACCCTCAATGGCGTAAGAAAGGAAAAACAATGGAGCAGACGACCTCTATCGTCATACTTGAGTAAGCTCACCATTGCAGGGACTAAATGATGGAGAATTTTTCCCCACATCCTTCAACGCCGATAAAGTATCGTGCATAGTCATCGTTTACCACTTTGATGCAACTCGCCTTTCTGTACGTGTTAATTTTGATATTCCCTGCATTTGAAGGCGTCAGCCAGATGGCTCCTAGATGTACGGTTAAATCGCTAGAAGGTTATTTCTCCTGCTCATAATTTTTTACCAGCAGCATCACCTTTGCACTCCTTAAGGTTTCCCAGCGTCAAACATTGGTGGAAACTTATTGGGAGAGCAGAGTTCCGCCGCGAGGGAATTGAATATATGTATCGGTGCCCACTTTGGGATTTTTGTGGATGTAAAGGAACAAGACACCCTCATAAAACTATGAGGGAACAACACATGATGAATCACACCGCAATGCGAGAGGGGGTTGCTGCCTGTAATTCACTAATACCTTCCATACCTTGCGCACTGCCAGGGTATCAAAGACTCTGATCCACATTTGGTTCTAAAATACCGTGGGGCTCTGCTAATGTGATACATCCAAACCGAAATGGATTTTTATGGACATCTCATCACTTGCCGCCTATCGATATGTCGGCAAAATCGAGCGTAGAATTTAAGCAACTTAACAAACGGGTTTAACCGCAAATCCACAACACCAAAGTGCTACTATCAACCCTAACAACAAATTAAACCACCCAAAGCCATTGTGAAAGAAGGGTCATGGGAGATAAAGAAGGACACCGGAAATGGTGGGATTTGGTAATAAAACTCGCACAACACTCATGAATGTTTCTCAAAACAATAATTGGTGGTTGGGATCAAAGACAAGGATCCCAACCCTAATTCAGACCGATTTTGAAAATAATCGGTGTTTAATGATCATCGATGCACTTCATCGCTATTGTCAATCGCTTAACGTAACCGTAAGAACCACGATTCTGCAAGAGGGGAACGCCTTTTTCATCTACACACGATGTAAGAAGGACCTCATTGTATTTTATTGTTGATAGTTGAAGTGAGAAGAACCTCATCTCGTCATATTTTGTCAAGCAGTTGGATTTGCCCACAACACCACACCCGAATCCATACAACATTATGAAGCCCTAAGGACCTAGATCTTCAGGTCACCCAACGTTAATGTCACATGGCATCCAACCCTTCAAGGATGAGGTATATGTGATGTTTCCCCACCGGATGTCTCTGATGGATGTTCCTGGGCCAACCATATATGTAAAAACACCATGCTATTCCAAGTGAGTGTCGACCTCGTGAGTGTCAGCTTTACACTGTAATACCTGATACCAGAGGTAGTTCCAACGCCTCCCACCTAAACAAAGGTTGCAAGGTAGTATCCTTCATACTAGAAAATTCATCTTCCACAATCTGTTCAAAAGGTGAACAGAGGGACATTGCAACCACTATGGTTTCACCCCCTGTACCTTCTATCCTACAGAAGCATGTCGACAAGGTTTTAGCAAAGCACGAAGATTCCTTCGCACACAGTCATCTAAAAGGCCAGACTGGTTAAAAAAGGTCCAAACCTTCTAGCCATAGGGTTTGTGGACAAATTTCACAAACTAAGCAAATGTGGGATTCTCAAGCAAGACAAGTGTACCACCAAGATGTAGATTCAACAAATGCTTTCCCCTCTCCCTCCTGGGAACTCAACTTAATGGATACCATTGTTTCCTAAGGAGGGGAGGGATTATCCAGTGATATCGAGGGCCAACCAATCTTTTTCCAAAATGGCTCAAAATAGTTTTCCGCCATTTTGGCAATTTACTATTTTTAAAGGGTTTTGTCTTTCTGTGGCCATTTTGAGGGCCTAAATGAAGTTTTTTGAGATCAAGGTTCTCAATGATGGTTTAAGGCATTATTTATCCCCAAAATGAATCTCCTCGATGATACCTTTCCAACGAAATATCACACACCTAAAATGAGATCAGATGTGTACTTCACCTGAAGTTGATGCAACCAATCCTACCCAACCAAATTCACATGACTTTTGCACTTCATCTCCTAGGGTTAGGGTTTTGGGATGTCTAGGACTTGGCATTCCGGGACATTGTAAAAGGCCTGCAGGCCTCATTGTAACTATCTTTCATTTAATGCTAGTAGCTCATCAAGACTTTCTGAGATAAGTCACACCATTCTAGCTGAAGTCTTTCACTGTATTTTACGCCTTCACATTTCGATTAATGGAAATCGTAGACATCAGATTCAGAGTTTATGGTTGCATCTATGATGCATTTATGTTATATTATTGAATATCCGCATATCTCCTCGTATTTTCTTTATTATAGTCTCATTTCTACTGGGTACGTAAAAATAATCCTAATCAAGTTTGGGATTCAAGGAAAACATAGATGTATTAAAAGTTTTCATATCCACAACTATAAAGTGAGTAATATTAAGTTTATTTACTTTAATAATTTCCTTTGAAATAATATTTACCTGTAGTTTAGTCTTAGTTTTATAGTGATATTTTGAATAAATATAATGAAAATATTTGTAAGAAATTATGTATTTGTAATAATGGAATAAATATATTTACATTTTAATTTAATATAATTCTAACTTGAAGCTCTTTGTCTAACAAACAGGTTCCCAAACTCTCATTTCTTTGATATTGAAGCTCCCAAAAAGCTCCCAAGTTCCCAAAAGAGTTCCCAACTAGTTCCCAAGCTCTCGTAACTTTCGAAACTTCTGTAACTAGTTTCAGAGATTTCGGAAGCGGTTCCCGTGCAACTATGATTCTAATAATAATAGTAATACTAACTCAACAACAAAAACAATATATATATATATATTCCTCGCCGGTTAAAAAGCACAAACATAGAAGTCTTAAATTACTCCACTCTAACAAACCTATCGAGCATTGTTAGTCTGCCATGGGACTATAGCAATGAGTTTGCTTTTGATGTGACATTAATTTGCCTTTTACCATAAATTTGTGTATGCAATGTAATGTTTAACATAGGAAAATAAATATATATTTTTGGATATAATAAAAATATTTGTGTTTCTCATTTCTAATTGGTTGATAGAATTGAAGTGATATTGCTCCCTTCACATATTTCAATATGTAGAATTAATTACATAATCAATTAATTTCACCTATCACCACATATAAATATAAAAATGTGTACTATGTATCTATTATTATGCATTATTATATTTATTATCTAATATATTATTTATTATTATATTTATAATATATTTATGAATATTATAGTTCCATTCAGCTTAAGGTTCATTATACATTTTGAATAACAAACAACTCTCAATTATTATCTTTTGACAAAAAATATTCATTACTTGTGCATTTAGTTATATTAAGTTTCATTGTTCAACATGTATTTCCCAACTAACTCTGCAGGGACTGCGTTGCCATGCAACCCTTGTTTAGACTATTTATGGGTGCAATGTGAACATTCCTCCGCCACTTACTCCACCACTTACTAATAAACTGATAAGGGTAAGGTTCAATTTGTTTTGTTGAAGGGTAGGCTCAGTCTGAATTTGGTCAGATATACAGCCTGATCGGAATATGGCCTACACAGTACCATGGCAAGTGGAACTCTGTTGACCAACACTTGAACAAGCTTCAGTTCATCGCTCATGTGAACGCTAGGCAGTATGTTGCAGCCTAGTGCTCTGGACAGGGCCCATATTTATAAACTACAAACACACTACCTCACAGAAGCCAAAAGGACCAAGAGTTACATTACATATCCGAATCAAATCAACAACACTAGGGTTCCTCATAACATTACAAATATTACACTACTTTGTTGTGAGGAGAGGAATTTCCAGAGCAATGGAGTTTTTGTTAGATGCCGAAAGAGATTCCATTTCTAAAACCCTTGTCATGAACCACAGCTTGGTGCCTCCAGATCCGTCTGCCTCACTGTTCGGATTTCAAAGCACGATGAATCCTTAGTTGTTTGAAATCTTTATGCAATTTCTCCAGAAGAAGCCGATAGGCAACGAGTGTAGCCAAGAAGAGACACAGGGATTCATGATCTCCAGCAAGGGCATGCAAGAATCTCGACCTCGACACGTTTATGTACCTGTTTCGATCGATTTCAGGTTCGCAGAAGCAACGTCGATGACAACCACAAAGGTATGGAATTGTCCTTCTACAGGTCTTCGTACATCGACGAGTCTGTATGTGAATCGAAGGAACGACCAAGGTGTGTAAGAAACGATCCAGAACCTCCTAAAGAGTGGCGGTGATAGTGTTGAACACTGACACTTTGAATTTCAGGGCCATGGTGCAACGCTTCACGGGTATTCCCGAAACCCCTTTTGGGTATTCATCCATGAACCCTACTTTCATTGCACCTGTGGGCCTGAAGGATTGGCAGTTGTTTTGCAAACCCTTGTCCTATAAGGCTCTAATTGACCTTCATATAAACTTTGTGTCCCACCTTAGTTCTGCCCCGGACAGTGATTATCCACAACAATATAATAGTAGTACGTTTATTCCTTTCCAGTCTCTCTATGATTTTATAAACAATAGTGGTCCCAAATATCCTCAAGGGATAGAGGATGTAAGACTGGTCAATTCAGGGTCCATGTTTCCCACCTCAGCTATGATGTCATCATAAGACAAAAGGCCCACCTACCTCATGTAAGCACTTCCTCAATTCTCCACTTCTGAGCTTCAAGTTCCGATTAGTGTTTTTAGCTTTCTTCTAATGGGGTCGATCGGTGGTTACAATGCTAGTTGTTGTTTCAATGAATGTACATGAATATGCAAATATGAGTAGATGGTCCATATATTGCTTAGTTCATCATATGTGCTTGATTGACAAAAACCGTTCCATTCCAGTCCCCATTAGTCAGGATTTGGTTTCTGTTTAGTGTCATTTCATGTGGGGAATTGTATTCAGCTGCATCTTCCATGAAAGTGAATATAAATCTGAATTATTCTTCATTTTTTGAAACCGTGTTCTGGGTTCTTGGTTGCCATAAGTCCAGTGACAATTGTTCATTACTTAGCATACAGTGTTAATCTCATGTTATGAAATTCACCTGTCTCAATTTGATCTTTCATAGGGTTTTAACAACTAGTCAATAAAACCTAAAGGTAGCTTATTGCTTAAAATAAGAGTATTATTGTAGGGAAAATGGTAAAGCAAAGGTTTGGTATTTTTAAACTGTGAGTTTTTTTTTAATGCATGCTAAAGACAAATCAGAATACGAAATATTCATTGTGTGAGATTTTGATACAGTTGCTTTGTCAGATGATAAGAATAACAATATACTGTCATTGATGTTTGAATTTGGACAACGTATCTGAAACATTAAAAATTTGTTGTGTTCAATGGTTTTAGAAACTGAAAGAGTAGGATGAGCAGTGGCTACAGAAAATACAATATGCCATTTATAGGCATTATTCAAACTTGATCTTGCAGGATCTTAGAGCTTAACATCATTATGTTATTAAAAATTTCTTTATATGGGCCTAATATATATAATCTTTTCTAGATGACCGACTTGTGACCTATGGGCCTCATTTGGTTGTTAGATGCCAATATCTTTCTGAATCAGGTTTCAATAATTTGAAATAAATAAGCTTTAAACCCTTATTAAAGTGGTTGGTTTATGTTAATAGGCTTCCATAGATTATTATCACAAGTTATAGTCCCATGCATATTCTCTTTTGTAGAGATATCGTCAAACAAAATTGATTTATCAAAGATTCCAGGTTCACATCATTTAAGTTTTTTTTTTTTGTGGGGGTGGGGGATTAGGTTAACTTTGATACTTTCTAAGTTGGAAGAAACAAACATAAACCAACCAAATACCTGTATACAAATAAAGAGAGTTATCATTTTCTTGGTTTTAATTTTAAAGCATAAACTAGAAAGGAGGAGGAAACCTATTACTTCTCAAATATACATATTTAAATATACACATAACAGTTCGCCATATAACCTCTGTATATGGTGTGTTGAATGATGTAATTTCTCCCTCATTACTTGTTTGACTAAAACAGATAGATGGATAGGCATATTAATTGCATAGATAAGATAGGTGAAGTTTCATCTATTAGGTAGGTGAAGGATGGAGAATTCTAGAGAAATATCTCATCTCATGTATTTTGATTTCAATTTTCTATGTGAATGTGAAGAAGAGCTTAAGAGATCCATTGTTGTGTGTGTTCATACTCTGTTTTGTGAATTCTTTCCTTTGCTTGAACATGAACATGGTATTAGAGGGAGTAAGACTCTTTGAATATTGGAGAGCAATTTGCAAGCTATTGTAGAGACATTTCAAGCTTGATCAACCCACAACAGGAGGAGGGGAATTTCAAGGCATCATGGTTAAAAATTTTGAGGAAAAACGCTTCGAAAAATCACATTTCAGAGCTCGATCGCCTCTTGGATGTGTACACAGAGCGACCAGGAGAGGTTGGTCGCCCCCAGAGAGTGGACAGGTCACGACCAAATCCCCACACTTAAGAACAGAGGCACTCTCAAAACCAAAGGGGGAGAGACAAAAATTGTAATCAGTCAAGCTGTATTGATAAATCAAGGATCCAATGCTATTATTGCAATAAATTTGGTCACTAAAAAAGTGAATGTAGAAAGAAGCAAGAAGATTTGAATAGTGGTAGAGAAAATGTTACCAACACTGAAGAAGCAACATTTGAATCAACGTTCTTCTCATTTCAAGTCATAGAATAAGAAAGCAATAGTCATGATCTTTGGTTGTTGGATAGTGGTTGCAACAATCATATGACAGGTAACAAAGATTTGTTTACTAGTTTAGATAGCTTTGTCACGTCTCAAATTAAATTGGGAGATGATTATCAAAATAAATTTTTAGGCAAGGGTGTAATTTTTGTATTGACCAAACAAGATGAAAAGAAGGATATCCATGATGTTTATTATGTACCTGGTCTTAGACATAATATTATGAGTGTAGGCCAAATGAATGAACATGGCTATAGAGTCATTTTTGAAGGTTCCAAGTGTACAATATTGGACAAATCACCTAGTAAGAAAATTATAGCTACAATACAAATGACCAAACTTAGAATGTTTCCTTTGATATTGAGAAATGTAAATTTGTCACAGTCATATGCCCAAAATGTGTCAAGCTCATATGAGACTTGGTATGCATCTTAGATATGGTCATTTGTCATTGAACAGTCTCAATCTTTTACAGAAGAAATCTATGGTCAAAGGTTTTCCCATCATAAATGAACATAAAAACTCTTATGAGAGTTGTATTTTAGTCAACCACCAAAGGGATAGTTTTCCCAATGCTTCCTATAGAGAAAAAGAACATCTTGATTTAGGGCATAAAAATCTTTGTGGTCCAATGCAAACTTAGGCAATAGGATGCAACTTTTATTTTCTAACATTCATTAATGATTTTAGCAGGAAACCTTGGGTTTATTTTCTCAAGCAAAAAGTAGTGACATTTGAAAACTTGAGAGAATTAAAATCTTTGACAAAGAAACAGAGTATAAATACATCAAAGTACTCAGATTAGATCGAGGAGGTGAGTATGACTCCAAAGAATCTCCATCATGTTGAAGGAAACATGGGATCAAGAGACAATTTACCACAAGATACACTCCACAACAAAATGGAGTGGTTGAAAGGAAGAATTAGAAAATATTAGAAAATGTTCAGAAGTATGTTGAAGGCCAAGAATTTGTCAAATGAATACTGGAGTGAAGCAATGGCATGCTCAGTCTATATTTTGAATTTGTCACCAACTAGCAATTTGGAAAATCAAGTCCCTCAAGAAGCATGGAGTGGTATGAAATCAAGTGTTTCTAATTTTAAAGTTTTTAGTTGTGTGGCTTATGCACATGTTCTTGAAGAGATGAGGAGAAATTTTGATGATAGAAGTGAAAAATGCATATTTGTTGGTATAGTGAACAATATAAAGCATACATGGTGTATAATCATGTTACCAAGAAGCTGATAGTAAGCAGAGGTGTGAAATTCCAAGAAGATAAATCTTTGGATAGCTAAACAAGTGAAATGATTTCAGATCATATTCCTTCTATACAAGAAGATAAGTAGGTGGAAGCTACAGGACAACAAGCTTCTCCACCAAGACTTCCAAGATTGTAATTACAAGGCCAAGGAGAGCAAAGAGAGCATAGTCCATCTTCTTCTTCTAGCAATGATTTTGATCCCACTATAGAAAATTTGAGGAACCAAAAAACAAGAAGCTTGAGAGAAACTTATAAGAAAAATGATGACATGGATCAACAAGGACACTTTGCTATGTTATCATATCAACCAATATACTTTGAAGAAGCAGTCAAGGAAGAAAAATGGGTTTATGCAATGAATGAAGAAATTGAAACAATTGAAAGAAACGACACATGGGATCTTGTGGATTTCCCTATAAGACAAAATTCAATGAGAAAGGAAAAGTAGAAAAGAAAAAGGAAAGACCTGTAGCAAAAGGGTTTGCTCAACAACTCGATATTCACTATGGAGAAACATATTCTCCAGTAGCACCTTTGGATACTGTCAGAGCAATTTTGGCAGTTGTAGCTCAAAATAAATGGCTAATCTATCAAATGGACGTTAAATCAACCTTTCTAAATGGAATTTTATAGGAA
Organism: Picea sitchensis; assembly: GCA_010110895.2. NCBI lineage: Eukaryota > Viridiplantae > Streptophyta > Pinopsida > Pinales > Pinaceae > Picea > Picea sitchensis. The sequence continues at coordinate 38,019 of SNQJ01S0066088.1, forward strand.
GAAGTTTATGTGGATTAACCATGAGGATTTCAGATTAAAGGTAAAGAGTACAAATTGTACATATTGAAGAAAGCACTATACGGTTTCAAGCAAACTCAAAGACCTTGGTACAGTCACATTTATTCCTATTTTCTCAACAATGGTTTCAACGAGAGAAACAATGAACCCATACTTTACACTAAGATCAGAAAGGTAATATTTTGATAGTTTGTTGATGACATGATTTATACAAGAAGTTTTTTGTTGAATGAATTCAATGCAACGATGCAAAGTGAATTTGAGATCATTGATCTCGGTTTTATGAAATATGTTTTGGGAATTGAAGTTGAGCAATCTGAAAAGGGAATTTTTATCTCTCAGTGAAAATATGCCACTAATATTTTGAAAAGGTTCAAAATGAACAAGCCAACATATACACCAATTGCAACAGGTGCAAAATTAAGTAAGCAGGATGAAGGAACATAAATTTATTATACTCTGTATAAGAGGTTTGTAGGGAGCCTCATGTGCCTTACAACTACCATGACATATATTATGTATGTAGTGAGCTTAATTTCAATATTTATGGAATATCCCAAAATATGTCATTGGAAAGTTGGAAAAATAATTCTGAGGTATATTGTGGGTACAACAGATTATGGAATTTGGTATTCCAATTCAGAAGATGATTCACTTATTGGATATATATATAGTGATTTTGCAGGTAGTGTTGATGATAGGAGAAGTACTTTTGGGTATGCATTTATGTTGGGTACAGGTTTAATTTCATGGGCTTCAAAGAAACATCCCATCATCACAATTTCTTCAGCAGAAGAAGAGTATGTGGCAGGAACTTCAACAGCTTGTCATGCAGTGTGGTTGAGAAGGATCCTTAACGATCTTACACATGAAGATAAGGAGCCAACTCCTATATTTTGTGACAACAGTTCAACAATTCCATTATCAAAGAATCATATGTTTCACCGCAAGAGTAAACACATTGACACTCACTATCATTTCATTCGCAAGATTGTCAACGATGGTAGAATGATGATACATTTTTGTGGTTCGAAATAATAATTAGGAGATATCTTCACCAAACCATTGAGAAGAAATAATTTTGAATTTCAGAGACAACATTTAGGCATTGTTTGTGCTGATTTTTGTAATGGTCGAAATAAAGGGGGACTGTTGAATGATGTAATTTCTCCCTCATTACTTGTTTGACTAAAACATATAGATGGATATGCATATTAATTGCATAGATAAGATAGGTGAAGCTTCTTTTATTAGGTAGGTGAAGGATGGAGAATTCTAGAGAAATATCTCATCTCATGTATTTTGATTTTAGTTTTCTATGTGAATGTGAAGAAGAGCTCAAGAGCTCCATTGTTTTGTGTGTTCACACTTTGTTTTTTGAATTCCCGCCTCTGCTTGAACATGAACAAGGTGAAGGGATTCAACTTTTTCATTTTTCATTTCTAAAGACTTCATCCCTCCTAAAAGCATAACAACGATTAGATTTCCATTTTCCAAAATGATAGTTAAAACTTAGGACCAAGTTGCCATTTCAATAGACCATCACGTCCAAATTTCATGCCCATGTTACACCCAAACACAACAAACAAAACATGATATACATCAAATATGTAGACTTTATAATAGCCTAGAGATAAAACAAACACAATGAATAAAAAACTAATGTAACTATGATATTATTAAAACCTGCCATACTACATACAAATTTACAATATAATTTAAAAAATTAGAAACTGCCATAGTACATAGAAATTAAATACAATATAATTTAAATTAATTAAAAGTTGCCATACTGCATACAAATTTACACTATAATTTTAAAAACATAAATCCATTTTAAAAACAATAACGATTTTAAATTTCAATCAAGACAATTATAATTATGTGGATAGGTGTTTCCATTTTGAAAATATACAAATTCACAATATAATTTAAAAAACATGAATCCATTTTGAAAACAATAACAAATTTAAATTTCAATCAAAACAATTATAATTATGTGGATAGGTGTTTCCATTTTGAAAACAAGTGTTGTATGGCAGC
>SNQJ01S0066089.1:22533-40236 GCA_010110895.2 Picea sitchensis
ATTCTTATATTAACTTAGTGCTTCTGTACATGGGTTCTATAGAAACAACTATCTACTTATACAACTTCTACAATCTATGTTATTCCATGCTCTCTTATTCTCCTGCTCTACAACTCTACTCTTACAATTGAGAATAATAATACAATACCATAAAATACATACAAGGGATATTTCTAGGGTTTTCCCTCCTACAACTCTAAGCTATCTAATCGAATTACAGTCTACAACGACTTTACATTTATTTCATTAATTGTCTCCAACAAATAGATGAGAGAAATTCTCAAGATTTGCGTTACAATCTCCAAACCATAAAAGAAAATATATATTTTCTAGATATTACATTAATGTTTCATCTTTTCAAATTCAAAACATCCTCAAAATGCATGCTGGTGCATATGCAACTGTCCTCCTCTTTGATGGCTTGCGATGATCCTGCATCATACTCCTCTAGCTGAAAAATTCATGGGCTACTGTCCATGAGATCCTCCACCATTTGTCCATGTTTCTGTATCTCCGCTTCACTTTCCCAAATGGAATCTTCAATCGGGTGTCCCTTCCACTTTACTAAGTATTCAGAATACGTCTTCCTTCGGGTCTTCTTACCAATTCTTTGATCAATGATATTTTCATCTATAGGCATATTTTTGACCCATTGAAATTCCTTTTGAGTCTCTTCTCCTCTCGCTTCATATTCTCTGTAAGGATACCGATCTGCTACATTTAATATGGGTGATATATCCACATCATATGGCAATTCTATCTCATAAGCATTTGCCTCAAATTTTCTCAGAATCTTACATGACCCTATCTTTTCAATCTTCATCTTATTATACGTTCTTCTTGGGAATATTTCCTTTCTTAGATGTGCTAAGACTAAATCTACCACTTTGAACTAAAACTCTCTTCTCTGTTGATCTTCTCTGTGCTTATATTCTTGGTTGGAACTCTACAACCGCTCTTTAATCTTACTGTGGATCTTCTTCATTTCTGCTGCAAAATATTCCTCTCTAGAACTTCTGAACTCATGCTTCTCTAAGTCTCTAAACTCAGATACTCCCCTTGGATGAATTCCATACATTATCTGAAATGGGATCTGTCCTGTGCTCTAGTTGGGTGAGTCATTACATGCAAATTCTGCTTGCAGCAGAATCTGATCCCACTGACTATTTTGTTTAGCTACCAAAATCATTAACAAGTCTCCCAAGCTTCAGTTTACTACCTCAATCTGTCCATTTGTTTGAGGGTGGTATGATGAGCTAAAAGAGAAGTTCATCCCTATATTTTTCTATAGTGTCCTCCAGAAATGACCAACAAATTTGGTATCTCGATCTGAAACAATAATATTGGGTAAGCCATGAAGTCGAACAACTTCTTTGAAAAATAGGTTTGCAATGTGTGTTGCATCATTGGTTCTCTGACATGGAATAAAATGTGCCATTTTTTAGAATCTGTCGACTACCAAAAATATGAAATCACAACCCTTTTTTTTCCTCGACAGTCCTAACAAAAAATCCATGCTTACTGCATCCCATGACCTCTCTGGTACTAGCAATGGCTTATAAATCCTGTATTCTATCTTTTCCCCTTTGCGTGCTTTCAAATTCTACATCTATTCACAAACTTCTTGACATTTGTCCTCATCCCTAGCCAATAATGTAAATTTTTCAGTTGTGCAAATGTTTTATCATGGATGAAGTGTCCAACCAACCCTCCACTATGATTTTATTTCAGAAGATTCTCTCTCATAGAACTCTTCAAGATACACAACTGATTTCCTTTGAATAGCAATCCATCCTGGATCAAATATTCAACCCATTGGCTTCTATCTCTCATAACAAGATTCTCACATCCTTCATAAGTGTCATTGAAATCTGAATAATCTATGTACATATCCTTAAGGCTATCAAAACCTAAGGTCTTCACACGAAACTCTTGCAGAATCAAACATTTCCTACTCAATGCATCAACAACCTTGTTAGTAGTTCTAGAAATGTTCTTTATAACAAAAGTAAAGTTATGCCTAAATTCAACCCATTTTTCATGTTTATGGTTCGGTTTCTCCTGTCTAGTTACGAATTGTAAATCATGGTTGTCGCTATACAAAACAAACTCTTTCGGAACCAAGTAGTGCCTCCATTTCTTCAACGCCTGTATGATTGCATAAAAATCTTTATCATACATGGAATAATTCCTCTTGGAATCATTCATCTTCTCACTTTAGTATGCAACCGGTCTATTGTCTTGAATTAAGATTGTTCTAATCGAAAATTCACTTCCATCACATCTCACTTGAAATGTCTTACTAAAATATGGAAGAACTAGAACTGACTATCCAATTATATTCTCTTTCAACAATTTAAAACTTTTCTATGCTTCCTTTTTCCAATGAAAATATTTATGTCTTTTGTTGACTGTGTCCATCATTGGTACATAAATTCCACTAAAATTTATGATGAACTTCCTGTAAAAATTGGCTAATCCATGGAAGATTCTGACTTCAAAGATATTCCTCAGTGATGGCCATTCTTTGATTGTTTTTACCTTCTTAGGATCCATCTTCAACTCATTCGAAGAGGTCATGAACCCCAAATAAATGAGTTATTTCTTCATGAAAGATGACTTCTTTAGATTTATCAGCAACTTCTCTTGTTGCAACTTCCTCACCACTAGAGTTAGGTGTTTCAATTTCTCTTCCTCATTCTTACTGAATATCAGTATATCATCAAGATACACAATTACAAATTTTCGAATGAAATCCTTCAAGAATTCGTTCATTAATATCATAAAAGTACTTGGCGCATTTGTCAAACAAAACGACATGAAAATCCATTCATACAACCCTTCATTCATCTTGAATGTTGTCTTCCATTCATCACCTTCCCTCATTCTAATCTGATGATATCCTCTTTTCAAATCGATTTTTGAAAAAAAACTTTTCTCCATTCAAGCAATCCATCAAGTCATCCATCCACAGTAAAGGAAATATATACCTGATGGTGATTTTGTTTATATCCCTCAAGTATATACACATTATCTATCCACCATCTTTCTTTGGACTTAACACTGTTTGTACAGCGCATGGAATCAAGCTTTCTCTGATCAACCCTTTGTCCATCAAATCCTAGATTTGCTTCTTGACCACTTCATTCTCCTGTGTTGTCAATTTCTATGTTGCTTTGTTTGGAAAACTTGCTCCTGGTATAAGGTCAATGTGATGTATTATACTTTTGATGGGTGGCAATGAACAAGGTAAATTGTCCACCACTATATCAGCAAAATTCTCAAGTAGTTCCTGAATTTCCTCGGGTAGATCATCCATCAAAGTACTGGTTAAGATGACTCTAGGTTTTCTCACCACAACAAACTACATTTCTTCATCTTTTTTGACTTCATCTAGAAGATCCTTCCCACTCATGAGAAGGATAGTATTGATTGTTTCTTCTTTCACCTTCTTGTCTTCAAACGGTAGCAACATATGCATCCTACCATTCTTCTCCAAGGTGTATGTGTTCTTTCTCCCATCATGAATAACATTCCTTCCATATTTCCACGGTCTCCCCATCAAAACATGACAAACATCCATGGGAATAAAATCACATACAATCTCATCTCTATATCCCCCTATCTTAAAGTCAACTAAACACTATTTACTGACAGCTACTTGATGTCCTTTTTGCAACCACGAAACCTTTTATGGGCCAGGATGTGAAACTTTCTCCAATTCTAGCTTCTCCACCCTTTCTTTGGATACTATATTATATGTGCTTCCACTTTCCACAATTACCTTTCATACCCTATCCTTGGTCTTGCAAGAAGTTGTGAACAAATTGTTCCTTTGGACTGGATTCTCTATCTCTTTCTCTGGCTTCAAGAGAATTTTCCTCATCATTAAGGATCTTCCGCCTTTTGCATCTTTTGCCTCAACATTTTTCCTTTGTGCTTATGAAATGTGAGCTTCACCTCCTCCATCTCTTTTTCTATCGATACATTCAAAATATTTGTGTTCGATCTTTCCACAAAAAAAACACTTTATTTCACCCCCTCTACCTTTTCCTCTTCCTCTGGCTCGAGGAAAAGTGTTCCTATTGGCATATTGTCCTCCTTGTGAGCTTCCTCCCCTTTATGGATGAGTATGAGGTTTCTTGTCTTCCTCCTTGGGATTCTGTACTATGTCCTGGGCAATTACTTTTCCTTTTCTCTGACTTCTACCTCGGCCCCTTTGAGCTTTCTTTTAGGCCAATTTTACTTCTACCTTTGAATCAATTTGATAAGCATCTTCTGCATTCTTGATTGTCACCATGCTCATGTCATATTGAATTCATATCTCAAGCCATTCATGTATCTAGAAACTTTTTCATCATCACTTTCATGATGAATTTCCCTGATGTTGACTGTGTAAAACTCGTCAGTGTATTCCTTCACTCTCATCCCTTTCTGTCTTAAATTTTTCATTCTTCAAAATAGATTAGTTTGGTAATATCTGGGTAAAAACTTGGCTTTCATCTTTGCTACCATTCTATCCTAGACTTTGATTCATTTTTTTCCTTTGCAATGCCTGTTAGCCTATAGTTCATCCCACCACAGTGTTGCATGCTCTTTCACTCTAGTGACAGCATGGTTAACTTTCTTATCTTCTTCGATATCTTCATAATCAAAGTATTTATCTAGATCTCTAAACCAATCTAGCAGCTCCCCAACATCTAAGTTGCCTTCATACATTGGGATGTCCTTTTTTTTCTAGCCCCTATTCTTGCAACAGATTTGAATAGACGTTCCTCTGCAACATATTCGGCTACAACTTCTTCTTCAACTCCATCTTCATTTTCACTTTCGGCCTCACTGACATCTCCAGTATTAGTTGTTCATCTCTATGATGTCTCCATAGCATCCAATCGAGCATGAAGTTATCTCATTTCCCTTTCCACGACTGGATCAGGCATGGGTCTCTCTTGACGTCTTCTTGGCGGAATTGTTTCAATATGTTCCACGTAGAATTCAAATCACAACTTGCCTTATGTCCCGTCTTGCCTAAAAAAAACAATGATTGTCAGCTCTTATACCACCTGACACAACACCCCTACCTCAGTAGGTTCTGCTTGACCTCTCGGTCTTTGGATATTTTTATTCCCTGAGCCAAAATGGCTCCTTGATTCCCAGTTGGAATCTCCAACATGTATAACCACAAGTCCTTCTTAGAAGTTACACCTGCACGAACAAGTAGTGGGTGCAAACCTCCACTTCATGTGACCAACCGGCATGACCATAACCTTTACCCAAAAGATTTTATTTGGATTTCATGACTTCACGATTTCTTTTGTGAGTCCCTCTGACTCCTTTGACCCCCGAAACCCCAAAATGGGATAACGGATATTTAAATCATCCATTATACCTCAACCATGTGACCTCAGTCACGTCTTGGGGTCCACCTCTGAACACGTCAGGATTTCACAAATTACAATTTCGTGATGCAACCTCTTCTCCCTTTCCTGAAGTCCAAACTTGTGACCTCTTCTCTTTAGATCGATGGCCCTGAGCTTCCCACCATATAACAGTCTAAATTATGTCGTAATTTCACATATCAATATTTAGCAACTCAATATCTCCAAGTCACGACTTTCTCCAAACTCCGATTCTTGAAATGCCAAAATTCAAAAACACAAGATCAACGGCTCCCATTGATCCAGATCTGATGGAAACTATTCCTCCTGAGCTTGTGAGTGTTGAAAGACACTCAACCTTAGCTTCTTCATTGATCCCTAGGATCCAATGGTCCACAAAAAATTGATAGTTCTCCCTCTGAGAATTTCAACCATTCGTTCAGACTTTTGACAAATATTTCCAAATGACTTGGCACCCTTCCTTTTGATCTTTCCTTCTGCAAAGAAAATTCGACCCTCATCTTTCCTTGGAACTCTTTGAAGTCTCTATCCCTCCTAAGCTTGGTTCATGCTGCAAAATCAAGGATTACACAGGATTATGACCACACTCCTTGAGGCTTCACGATAATCTCTGATTATCTGAACTCTTCAATTTTGTGCATTCTTTGCAACATAAATCATTCAACCACTCACTAGGTTGGAAAATTCTAATATTTCAATCTTCCTGCGCACACCTTGCACTACTCTATTCTATACTTGCACTTCTTCTAGTATTAAAACAACGGTATCTCTCCTAAGCTCATCTGAGGTAAAACTCAAAGTCTCATCAATGCACTCCTTGCGGACCTTCATTGCACTCCTTGCAGGAATCATCAAGATGAGAAACAATTGAAACTCATACTCTTACTCTCATAGAATTCATACATTCAACATGAAATCATACACACAAAGCATTGAAACAAATGCATAACAGAGTATATAAGAAAATTGTAAACATACCATTCAATAGATGTAAACAATATTCATCACAACCCCTTGAAATTGAGTCAAGGCATTCATATATTAACTCAGTGCTTCTGTACATGGATTCTATAGCAACAACTTTCTGCTTATACAACTTCTCCAATATTTGTTCTTCCATGCTCTCCTATTCTTTTTCTCTACAACTCCACTCTTACAATTGAGAATAATAATACAATGCCATACAATACATACGAGGGATATTTCTAGAGTTTTCCCTCCTACAACTCTAAGCTATCTAATCAAATTAAAGTCTACAACTACTTTACATTTATTACATTATTTGCCTCCAACAAACAGATCAGAGCAATTCTCAAGATCTACATTACAATCTCCAAAACATAAAAGCAAATATATCTTTTCAAGATATTACATTAATGTTTCATCTTTTAAAATTCAAAACATCCTCAAAATGCGTGTTGGTGCATATCCAGTTGTCCTCCACTTTTCGGGCTTGTGATGTTCTTGCATCAAATAGTCTTCTTCTCACTTAATTTGGTCTCCTAGCACGTTGGAGTTTTCTTGGGTTATTGGTCTAGTTATGTTATCTTTCGCCAAGGTTACTATCATGCCCATTGATTGGTGACAACATGATTCTTGATGAGGGGATCATTGTGCACCCTGATGGATAGAGGAAAATGATAACCTGGTCAGATTTTGAGCTTCCCGAGGTGGGTGTTGTTCGTTGTAATTGATGGTGGTACTTGATTTTGTAATGCCTCAGTGTGTGTGGTTTGCGCTCCCTAGAAGTTTCTAGTTATTAGTCATCTAAGCCAATGTGTCAGGTGGTTGATTTTGTTCTTTATCTTGTAGGTGTTGTCTTTCTTGTGTCAGGCGGGTATTTTTTCTTATCTGTTGACTGATATGAATGCTATGTTTTCATCATCAAGTTGTTTGTTTTAATTGTTGTCGTTGTTGCCTTCCGACCTCAAAAAAACAAATTTCACTTGCTTTGTCTTGCATGTAGTCGTAACGAATGGGGTCATTACATATGGTATCAGAGTGGGTTCAACCATGTAAAAGTGGATCAATAGGATTTCCACTACAATAAACCCTTGAGTATTAACCCTTGCGCTAATTAAAAAACTTAACGTGTCTATGCAATGATCTCGATTAGAGGACGCCATAGATGTTCACAGCATGGTGTCCTCAAAGGAGGTGTGATGTCTCCAGAAATGCCTGCACCCTCGGAGTCTAACACCCAAGGGGAGGAACACGTTTTTGGGCTAGATTCAATTGTTGTAAGGGATGATGATGGTATGATAAGGTCCTTCCAAGGAATGTCAAAAGGCCTTGATTAACCATCTGTACTCAAATGAGGCCAGGTTTCCTATACCCCTAAGGGTCCACAGCGTGCCCCAACCAGTACCGTTATCATCCACAAAGAACTCGAGAGATATGAGTTCTCAATTCCACGAGTGTCACAGACGATTGTGTCGTCAAGGCATGGATATAGAGTAAGGCGATGTGCTTCACACTTTGTGATTACGACCTCTAGCATGAAGGTCCACATGCTGGCGTTTCAAATGAAGGGGAGCTCTCTTCAATGGTGGAAGACGATCCTGCCACATTTGAACATGGACGTCGATGACGTGTCATTGGAACTATTCACATAATGGTTCCAAGAGAGGTATCTATCAGAGGAATCCATTGAGCTTCATCTCAACGACTTCAACACCTTGCAACAAGGAAGTCGTACGGTTCCCGAGTACGAGGATTGTTTTATGGAGCTGCTTCGGTATTCTCTGAGCTTGAATACTGAGAAACTTAAGGTCAAAAAGTTTGTTTTTGGCCTTAATGTTAGGATTCAACTTCTACTTTGGGTACCAGGAAAAATGGATCGAAGTAAGTGTGCTAGAATGTGGGGAGCCATCTTATAAGCACAACTGCCTAGTGAAGAGGACGAGAGCATCTGGATGAGTTGGACCCACTACCGTGGGAGATTTGGGAAAGGCCCATGGGATTCATGCAGTGGTGAATAATAGCTAGGAAGAGAACTAGTCCACTATGCTTGAGACGTTAGGTACTATTGCTAACCAAACCCTTAGTATTTTGATAGATCTCAGTGCTACAAAGTGTTTCATTTCTGGGATAGTGTTAAAAAGAATTAAGGTAAAGGTAGTCGAACATGATGAGTTAGCTTTGTAGAAATGGCTTCGGGAGCCAAACAAAAGGTTGGAGGGAAGGTTATGGGTTGTAGCCTTAAGCTGGGATAGTTTTTCACTAGGGCCAACCTGTACATCACGATATTAGGATCTTATGACCTCGTGATCGGTATGGACAAGTTGGAATTGCATGAGGTGATAATCAGCTATAAGATGAAGTGATTGAGTTTGGACGATGATGAGGGAAATAGATGCGTGATTGTAGGTCATAATTAGGGAGTCTCCTTGAGGTTCATCTCTTCCTTATAGCTACAGAAGAGAATTCACAAGGGATGTAAGCTTTATGCGATCCTTACATTAAACGAGAAGGGGGTAGCAGAAGGTCTAGAACACCTTCTGATGGTGAGAGAATTTATGAACATCTTCCCTAAGGAGTTTCCTAGGATGTCACCAAAGAGAGAAATGGAATATACCATAGGCCTAAAACCAAGGATTGAACCGATAGCAAGAACACCTTATCGGATGTTGACCCCGGAGTTACAGGATTTGAAAATGAAATTGAAGGAGTTCTTGGACCTCAGGCTTCTATGTCCAAGTGTGTCACCATGGGGTGCGCCTGTTATTTTCATACGAAAGAAGGATGGGTCATGGAGACTCTGTCTTCACTACCGTCAATTAAACAAGGCCACGATCAAGAATCCATACCCATTGCCAAGGATTGATGATCTGTTCGATCAGATAAAAGGCACGATGGTGTTTTCAAAGATCGAATTATGATCAAGATATCGCTAGTTACGGATCAAGGAGGATGACATCCCTAACAACTCCTTAAGACTAGGTTTGGACATTACGAGTTTATTGTTTTACCATTTGGACTGACGAACTCCCTGGGGGTATTTATGAGTTGATGAATGGGGTGTTCCGCAACAACTTGGACAAGTTCATCCAAGTATTCATTGATGATATTTTGATTACTCTTAGACGATGGATGATGAACACTTTCACTTTGTACTATAGTGTCTACGAGAGAACAAATTGTATGAGAAATTGTTTAAATGCTCGTTTTATCAATAAAAGATTCATGACTTAGGGCATGTCATCTCTGGCAAAGGTATCGTCACCGACGAATGTCTCAGAATGGCCTTCACTGACAAATGTCTTGGAAGTTCTTAGCTTCATGGGTTTAGCGGGATACTATCGACAATTCGTTGAGGGTTTCTCAAGATAACAAATCTAATTATGGAATTACAGAAGAAGATCAATAAGTTTGGTTGGACCGAGAAATGCACGGAGGAATTTCAGAGGCTCAAGGAGTTGTTAACAACAACACCTATACTGAAGGTCCTTGACATGGACATGGACTTCTTGGGATGAAATGAGGCATCCAAGGAAGGCTTAGACAGAGTCTTGATGCAATACGATCGAGTGATCACTTACATCTCGATAAAGTTGAGAAGGCATGAGGAGAACTATGCGATGCACGATTTGGAGTAGTTAGCCATTGTTTATTCCTTGAGAGTTTGGAGGAACTACCTTATTGGAAGGAAATTCGAACTAAAAGAGGACCACCGTGGACTACAACACATATTTACACAAAGCAACTTGAAAGTGAGACAACGACATTGGTCAAAATTGCTTAGCAAGTATGATTTCAAGATTACTTACATAAAGGGAACAATGAACATAGTGGTTGATGCGTTGAGTTGGAGACCACACATATTTTTGGTGATGCCTCTTCAAACGAATCTATGTGAAAATATTCTAAATTTACAACATGACGATGATTGGTACAAGGAGGTCAAGGATTTTATCAGACAAAACATGATGCAGTCCCCCTACCTCAACAGGGTTCTGCGACCTCTCAGTCTCTGGATCAATCTTCTTCTGAGTCAAAATGGCTCTTCGGGCTCCTGGTAGAACCCTTTGAATGAATCCATAGGTCCCTTTATCCTCTGGCACATGTTTTGAGAAAATCTGTGTGTGCGCCCCCTTTTCGGCGCTCTTCTTTGTTCTCAACCAACATACACCTCAGCGTTGATTCATTTCCAACTATCCCCTTCTTATCTGGTGACCTTGGGTTATGATCCAAGGTGTAAACAACACACCTTTCATGTTTTGGGTCTTCGATACTCTTGCATACGAGCTATCCCAGGCTCGTCTTTCGAATCGCCAAACCCCGAAATAGAGCCTAGCTCCCACTAGCTCCTACCTTCACTCCTGACTCATATGACCTCTTCCCCATGAACAACGGCTAGCATCCAACCGAATCCATGAGTTTTCGCATTTCAGCGATGTGGAGGGGTTAACTCCTTGTCCCTCCAACTCCTGGTTGCCGAAAGTCTGAAATCGTATCTACTACAAGATCGACGACTCTGAGCCTTCCTTGATCTAATGATCCTAGTTCTTTCAAGGTTTTGCGATTAGGGGAATCATGATGCAAGGGTCCCTCTCCTTTTTCTTTTGAATCCCCAGTTGTCAAAATGCCGAAATGTCTTGGCGTTCGATCAACGACTCATAATAACCCTTGAGATCTACGGTCCACATCCAGCCTCTCTATTTCGCTATTTCGCGATTCAGGGTTTTTGGAGACAATGACCTCTTTCCTTCCAACTTGCGATACTTGAAATGACAACGTGGGCCAATGGTCCAGATATTTCTGTGATCGACGGTTCAAATTTTTCTGGCCTTTCCCCGAAATCTTGACCGCTTGCCACGTGTCCTCTTGTGGATGGTTACAATGCTTTTGGGATTTTGTCGAGTCCTCTCCTTTGCTTCTACGAGGGTTAAACCTCATTCTCCTCTTTCCAGATCTGATGGCTATCTATCCTTTATGAGATATCTAATAGCTCATATCCTTCCTCTCATGCTTTGAGACTCTGAATGGTCCCACTGTTATCTTCCGTACAGCTTCACCTGGTCCAACGAACTGTGGCTACTTGTACGACATTTGACAGATCAGATCAAATATTCTATGTGTCTCCCAGGGACTAAACCCCATGCACATATATTTGATCTAGTGGCTCTCATGCCACTACGCTCCAGATCCAACGGCTGGTGCATTTTCATAGTTTCACGTCTTTGGGAGTCAAAAGACTCTCCCTCTTATGTTTCCTGGTCTGCGAAATGCCGAAAAATTAAAATGCATGCCCCTTACTTCGAGATCAATGGATGTTGATCCTCACTCCCAGATTTGACGACGTAGATATGATCAACTCCTATGTGCACTCCTCTTGTCCTCCTGGACGTAGATTCAACGGTCCAGATCTTTCTTCCCAGTGTTGATCCAACGATAGCTATGCTCCTCCTCCTGAGCGTGTGCCTCTTCCCTTCCCTTGGAAGAAATTTGATGCTCGAAGGTCTCTGACTTCGACACTTCTCTTGCGAGCCTGGTTCCTTTGCGTCTCATCTGCCTTATAGAAACCCTTCCCCTCCTGATCTTAGTCAACTCAGAAACCTCGAAAGGTTTCTTAACCTTATACTCCTTTCTTCTATTTCTCTCTGCGCAAAGGAACTATTCCTCCTGAGCTTCGATACTTAGAATAAGTCCACCCTCGCACACTCCTTATGCTACTGAGATTTCCTCAATCTCAGGTCCAAAGTATTTCTTGAAAAGAAATGCTTCATGCCCTCTTGGTGCTCCTTTGCTAAATGCACACCTTGTAGAGCCTACAGAGTGTTCAGTAACTCTGGTTTTCTTCAAACTCAATAAAGATTTCTTCTCGTGCACACTTGCACTGGCTCAAAGCCCGCCTGGCAGAGCTTCTACATAATCTCCACAGATTTTGTCTCTTCTCTTTGTGCCTTCCCCTGCACAGCTCATCCTCCAAGGTGTTTAGCAACCTTGAGGCTCCTCCTTGAGTCTGTGAATCTTTCTGGTGTGCACTCCTTGCACATTCTTTCTGACTCCGCAGAGGTCAGATGCACACTCCTTGCGCTGGCTACAAAACTTCCAATGTTTAATTATGCACTCCTTGCATGGCCTAAAGAACCCAGATAGAAACCGACAAACTCACAAACAGATAGTAAAATCTATCTATAACCTGTATATACAACATACAAGTGACATTCAAATGCCTAAACATACACAGACAATTCATGGGTAGGAAAAACTTCTCTTTGTATTAATCTCCAAATCTCTATACAAAATGTGTTTTTACAAAAACTAGACTGCTACAGAGTCTCATTTCTCTCCCTCGAGATCTCTCTACCTGAGAATTCTCCTATTCTCCCTCTCCACTCTACTCCTCGAGAGACTCATTACAAAAGAGGGATCTCTTGAGCTTATCCTCATCCACCGCCTCTGTGCTATCGCTATCTTAGAGCGGATCCTACTCCTATGCCTACATTACACAAAAGTAAGTCGTAGACCTAACTGATCTGGACTTAGCTGCAGGTAACCATTAAAGGAAACCTCAACCACTACCTGTACAAAGGCATGATCTGGTCTCTATGAGCCTTACAATATTAAATTCAAATTCAAATTTTGGAAAATGAGAGGGTTGTACCTCTCCCTTTCATGAATGCACACTAGATGTGCTGGTTGGTTGTTGCTTCTGCTGAGTTGAAGTGATGCTCCTGCATCAAAACACAATGATGGTACCAATATTTGAGGGATTTAAATTGGACGACGATGGATTATTGATATTTAAAAATTGAATTTATGTACCACCGAAATATGAGTTGAGGAATTTTATCCTAAATGAGGCTCACAAAGCAGTGTACATGGCTTAACTGGGAGTCACAAAGATGAGGGAAGACCTTAAACCCTTATTTTTCTATTAAGGAATGAAGGAATACATAGTCAACAACGTGGAAAGATGTCTAGAATGTTAGTAGGTGAAGGCTAAACATAGACATCCAATAGGATTACTATAGACACACGCTATTACGGAATTGAAATGGGTGGTCATTTCGATGGATTTCATTGTTGGATTTCCAATGAAAACAAGGAGACACGACATGATTTTTGTGGTAGTCAACACTCTGACGAAGAGTGCTCATTTTATTCTTGTGCATACGACATATCAGGAACTTGACGTAGCTAGATTTTTCATCAGTGAGATTGTGAGGTTGCATGGCATGCTTAAGAGGATTATATCCGATCGAGGATCAGTGTTTACTGGACGATTTTGTACTAGTTTCCAAGAGGCCTTGGGAACCCAGCTTAACTTTTGTACCGCATATCACCTAGAGACAGACAGGAAGACCGAACGAAAAAACCAAATCTTGGAAGAAATGTTGCATATGTATGTTATGGACCAACAGAAGCGTTGGGAAAAATTCTTGCCACTAGTAGAATTTGTGTAGAACAACAGTTATCAAAGCACTGTTATGATGGCGCCTTTTGTGTTTATTTATGGGTGACCATGTCAGACGCCTTTGAGTTGGGATCAACTTGAGGATAGGGTCCTTGTGGGACTTGAAGCGATCCAAGAAATGGAACACCAATTGAAAACCCTGATATAAAGGATAGAGGAAGCGCATGATCGGGAGAAGAGTTATGTCGATGCGTGTCGTATTGATCATAGTTATGAAGTTTGTGATCGATCCTTCTTGCAAGTGAAATCACATAAGAGTTTGATCAAGTTTGGAAAGGGTTCTAACCTCTCTCCTAGGTTAGTGGGATCCTAGGAGATTGTGGAAAAGAGAGGGCACGCATCCTATTGACTAGCCTTTCCTAATTCTTTGAGGCGTATCCACGATGTCTTTCACATCTCTTTGTTGATACTTTATGTTAGTGACCCTACCCATGTTGTTGAAATGAGTTCCATGTAGATACCTGATGAGGCTGTGCTCATGGAAGAGCCAATACTCATCCTAGACCATCTCATTCGACGACTATGACATCGAACAATAGATTAGGTCAAGGTCTAGTGGGACAACTATAGTCCGCACTCGACGACCTGAGAGGACACATATGATATGCGTCAGTAATTTCCATTTTTTTTTAATAGGTAGACTTATGATACTATGATACACTTTATTTCGGCACTTATATACTGTGAAAATTTAGGATGAATTTTAGACCAAGAGGGGATGTATGTAACATCCCACTCTTGCGCGCACTGAGCGAACTTATTCTTTGAGGACACTTCCTTGCAAGTGATCTGAATTATTATACTATGGGTTGTTCGATTATGATTATGAGACATTATGGATTGATGATATGCTATTTTGTTGTATTCACATAGATAGGTGCTATTGATAGGGTTCTCTTGAGTGTGCAAAACTTTGGACCTCGAGGATGTAGAGGAATCGATGAAACCCCTTGGACTTCGGATCGAGTCACGGAGTGGACTGTTGGGTTGAATATTATTGATGTGAAATATGTACATATGATTATATGTTATGATGATTGATTATTATTTTTGACATGATTCGTTGATGGATGCAGGCTAACGATATCTTGCTGACCATACTCACATGTGGAGTAGAGGGTTCATGCACGACAACCAGAGACTTTGAGGGAGAGGTGTGGGAGTCACCCTGACACAACCTACTAGCACTCCCCCCATGGGTCGAACTGTAGGTTAACGATTACCTAGTTCGAGAAGACCCATGATGTCGTGAGTGTAGATTGCGACAGTTGCTCATAATGATTCTAAAAGGACTTATTCCTTAGAGGCCCTTAATGTCCCACGAGATCACCTGGTGGGGTATTGACTCCAGGGTTTTTTGAGGTCTACTAAATACAGTCAAGAGATGAGTGGCACCCTTGGAGCACGTAGTGCACCCTGAAGGGAACGTTGCACAAGGAAAACGGGAAGAGGTGAGTGGCACCCTTGGAAAACGTAGTGCATCCTGAAGGGCACATCACGCAAGGAAAACATAAAGAGGCGAGTGGAACCCTTGGAGAACCTAGTGCATCATGAAAGGCATATTGTGATTTTAACTGGTAAGTGAATAAACCTAGTCGGCCTTAAAATGAATGATGTGATAAGTAAGATTTAAAAAACAAATCCATAATAAAAATGTCGCCCAACCTAGTGAAATTAAAATTTAAGTCTAAGTAGAACATGGGGTGAGAAAAAATAAATAATAATAAATAAACATGTAACAAAAAGGGGGGTAAGAATTTCAAATTTAGTTATTAAAGTCAAAATTATAATGGAGGATTAATATTTTAAAAAGGGAAATGGTTGTTTTTATCTATTTTTGCTAATTTAATTTTAGTTAAAAAGAAAAGAGGGTAAAGGATTGTTTCATCTACACTTGCTAAATTAATTTTTAATTAAAGAAGAAAAAAGGTAAATGGTTGTTTAATCTACACTTGCTAAATTGATTTTTAGTCAAAAAGGAGAAAGAGGGAAACTTAAAAGAAATAAGAAACTTAAAGAAAAAGGGGAAACCTAAAGAAAAAGGGAAACATAAAGAAAAAGTTGAATGTCTAACTTAGTAAGGAATCTTGTTGTGGGAACTTGCTATTTATGAACTCAACTAGGAATTAATTAATGTGTAAGTCATTTAAGATTTGTAAGGGAATATTGGGACACCAAGGAGCATTTTTAGGAGTTCCTTTTGGTGGGTGAGGGAAATAAGAATATCTAATTAATTAATAAAATTATTTTTCTAGTGCAACGAGGAGATCGGGCGACATGTGTACGGGGGAGGTTTTTCAAAATTAATTAACTGAAAAAGGAATTTAATGAGAATTTGAGAAACTAATTACTTAAAAAAATCTATAAAAAGGTGGGAGGAAGAGGAGTATCGATCTCTCATCTTTTGGCGTAACGTTATGCTGCTGAAATTTTACTTGACTAAAATTTCTCTTGTGGGAGTTGGGATACCCATCTCAGGTAACAAGTGTTAGCCCAAACTTGCGAGGGGAGATGGGTGATAGGAGTTCTCTGGAATTGTGTGCATGGCCCCTTTGCGGCTCGAGGGGCTTAGGGGGAAGAAGAGTACCTCTAGCATTGGATGGGAGGTATCAGTGAGGTCACATCGGTTGGCAAGAGGGAGTTGGAAGGAGCGTGCACATGACAACAACTCTGGAGCATTCATGTTTCACTAAGGTACGCTGTTAAAGTTGTTACTTCCAATGAAATTTAATTTACACATGTTATTTTTCTCTACTGGGTTGTGGATTTCATTGCCATGAGATTTATTGCACCTACTTTCCTACGGTATTTGTAATCACATTTCTCATTGTATTCTGAATTGATTTCCCATGGCAAACCCAATCTCTTATTGCAACAACTTCTCTGTGTTTTTTTTATTGATTATTATGAAGAAATTGTGTTTTTGTCTTCTGTCCCTTATCCCTTTAGTTATTAGTTCGTGCCTGAGCATTCGTCCAGGAGCCAAATCAACGGTCATCACTTCAATGTTGAAAGACCTATAGATTCAAATGCCCTACTTTCCTGTGGATGGGTAATAAGTGAAGGACAAATTTTTTTGCTAGCTATATATCTCTTACATAGCTCTATTTTTTATCTTATGGTTAATCTTTAATCGTTGCGCCTTCCTTGTGATTGAGTATCTTTGTGTCATAATTGATTAAAACTCTGATTTCCTCTGCATTTTAATTGCTTAAACTTTGGTAAATATCTACGTTTTGGATTGATAAAACTTTGCGTTTGTAAATGATAACCTTTGAATTTTGAAGGCCCGATCTCTGTGTTTTTGTTTATTAACCTACGATCATCTAGGCTCCTTTCCATTTACACAGTGGATTTCTACACAACTTTTACTTCACGATTTACCCAGTGCTTGATTGGAAAAACCTCTTCATTTTTGTTTATTTATTTCTCCCAGCGATTAGCCTTATTAGTCTCTACATTTTTAATGATCACCTCTGTGTTTGTGTATTTATTTCTCCCAGTGAATGGAGATTTTATCTCTGTGATTTCATTTATATTTATAACAGTGTTAACCTTTATTGGATCTGCAATTCCATGTATTTAAATGACGACTACATCAACTATTTAACTCAGAGATTCATATATATATTTATTCCATCTATATCATTTACTTACTCTGCGATTTACATTTATATCAGCTTTGTTTTAATACATTGACAATGCTTGAATATGTATCATATTGTTAGACAGTCAATGATTGTATATATATTATAAACAATGTTCGATTATTAACATATCATTGCAATGTCATTGAGAATTTGATACACTGCAATATCACATCTCTCAACGATTTTCCTTGGCACTTTTTACATCCTTTTTACACCACGATTTGTAGGTGAT
>SNQJ01S0066089.1:40246-62727 GCA_010110895.2 Picea sitchensis
TTGAATGTCTAACTTAGTAAGGAATCTTGCCATGGGAACTTGCTATTTATGAACTCAACTAGGAATTAAGTAAGGGGTAAGTCATTTAAGATTTGGAAGGGAGTGCTGGGACACCAAGGAGATTTTTTATGAATTCTTTTAGGTGGGTGAGGGAAATAGGAATATTTAATTATTTAATAAAATTAATTTTCTAGTTCAACGACAGGATTGGGTGACATGTGTACGGGGGAGGTTTTTAGAAATTAATTAACTGAAAAAGGAATTTAATGAGAATTTGGAAAACTAATTACTTAAAAAAATCTATAAAAAGGAGGTAGGAAGAGGAGTATGGATCTTTCATCTTTTGGCATAACGTTAGACTGCTGAAATTTTACTTGATTAAACTTTCTCTTGTGGGAATCGGAATACTGAGCTCGGGTAACAAGTGGTAGCTCGACCTTGCGAGGTGAGTTGGGTGCTAGTAGTTCTCTAGTATTGTGTGTGTGTCCTCTTTGTAGTTCGAGGGGATCAGGGAGAGGAAGAGTGCCCATAGCGTTGTCTGGGAGGTACCAGTGAGGTCACATCGGCTGGAAAGTGGGAGCTGGATGGAGTGCATGTGGGATAGCAACTCCAGAGAATTCACGTTTGGCTAAGGTATGCTGTTAAATTTTTTACTTGCAATGAAATTTAATTTACATGTGTTATATTTTTGTGTTGGGTTGAAGATTTCATTCCCATGAGCTTTCTTTCACCTTCTTTCCTACAGTATTTGTAATCCCCTTGCTCATTGTATTCTGAATTGATTTCCCGTGGAGAAGCCAGACTCTTATTCCAATGACTTCTCTATGTTTTTTTATTGATTATTATGAAGAAATTGTGTTTTTATCTTATGTCCCTTATCCCTTCAGATATTAGTCTGTGCCTGAGCAGTCGGCAAGGAGCCAAATCGACGGTCGTCACTTTGGTGTTTAAAGACCAATAGATTCAAATTCCCCGCTTTCCTATGCATGGATAATAAGTGAAGGATAATTTTTTCTCCCAGCTATCTATACCTTACATACCTCTATTTTTTCTCTTATGTTTATCTCTAATTGTTGCACCTTCCTTGTGAATGAGTATCTCTGCGTCTTGATTGATTAAAAATCTAGTTTCCTTTGTGTTTTAATTGCTTAAACTTCGGTAAATCTCTGTGTATTGGATAGATAAAACTCTGTGTTTGTAAATGATAACCTTTGAGTTTTGAAGGCCCAATCTCTAAGTTTTTTTGTTTATTAACCTCCGATCATCTAGGCTCCTTGCCATTTACACATCGAATTTCTAGACAGATTTTACTTCACGATTTACCTAGTGATTGATTGGAAAAACATCTGTGTTTTTGTTTATTTATTTCTCCCAGCGATTAGCCTTATTACTCTCTGTGTTTTTAATGATAACTTATGTGTTTGTGTATTTATTTCTCCCAGCGAATGGTGATTTTAGCTCTGTGATTTCATTTATATTTGTGACAACATTAACCTTGTTTGGATCTGGGATTCCATGTATTTAAATGAAGGCTACATCATCTATTTAACTCTGAGATTCATATATATGTTTATGCCAGCTTTATCATTTACTTACTCTGTGATTTACATTTATATCGGTTGCATTTTAATACATTGACAATGCTTGAATATGTATCATATTGTTAGAGAGTCAACGATTGTATATATATTATAAACAACATTCGATTATTTCATATCACTGCAATGTCACTATGAATTTGATACACTACAATATAACATCTCTCAACAATTTTACTTGGCACTTTTTACAACCTTTTTACACCACGATTTCTGGGTGATTTACTTGTATTTACCCAACTATATATTTATACTTATTAATAGTTTATCAATTGAATTTTTTAGTACGCAAAGAATGTATTGTTTGACAATGAATTTATTAGTAGGCAGAGAATGTATTGATTGAAATTTTTTTTATTAGTAGGCAACGAATGTGTTTGATTGATAATGAATTTACACCGCAATTGATTGATAGCAAATGTATTGATTGCTCATTTAAAATATCATTCACAGTAATTACACAACGATATCTATTTCTCAAATAATTATGGTTATTTACCCATATCTTAGACAACGAATTTGCTTGGTGTTCATACAACCTTCCCCCCAGTTTTAGACAACGATTTCAGTGGATACCGTGACCTTTGTTAATGAACAATAATGTGGATTGCTGAGAGAAAAATATCTATTTATTTCCTTGCTAATTCTTTTATATTTTTAATCCTGTGTAAAGACAGTGATATAATTGGTGGTTTAAATCTACATATTTATTAAAGGAAAACGAATCATATGGTTGAAAGACAATGATTTTAACAACACATTTTGATAGCATGTGTTATTAATGGCATATTGATATTATGTTGACAATGATTTTACTAATCGTTAGATGATAGCGTAATGACAACGATTAACAACATATTTTTAGTCATATTTTAGACAACGATTTAAATACAGTAATTATTTGTGACAACAAAATCTAATTTCTTGCTAATTTCCTGTTTAATTGTTAATTATTTTGTTAGACAACAATCTCTTTAAGGGATATCACTAAATTTAGACAACAATGTCATTATTATATATCATTAGTGTTAATATCATTATTAGCTCTTATTTTGTATAGACAACGAATATTAATGGACCAAAGTATTACGATGGGACAACGACATCATTTTTAGATATAACAGTTCACATTTATGGTCACATTATGATAATAGTATCATTTATAATAGTTCACGCTTCACACTTAGACATATTGCTTAACAAATAATGGTTTATGGTTTGTTGGAGAAGTTGTTTAATACCATTCCCAATTTAATTTGAGTGATGTCATCTTGCGTCTTGTCGACTTGTTTCTTGGGTGTGTGGGTATAGTGACGCATCACCCCTACCCAAGCAGGTTCTGCTTGACATCTTGGTCTTTGGATCTTTCTATTCCTTGAGAAAAAATGGATCCTTGATTCTCAGCTGGAATCTCCAACACATATAACCACATGTCCTTTTTAGAAGATACGCCTCCACAAACAAGCACTAGGCACAAACCTCCACTCCACATGACCAACCGGTGTGACCACAAGCTTTACCCGAAAGGGTGTTTTTGGATTTCATGACTTCATAATGTATGTTGTGAGCCCCTCTAACTCCTTTGACCCCCTAAACCACAAAATGGGCTCACGGATATTTAACTCCTCCCTTATGCCTCAACCATGTGACCTCAGTCACTTCCTGGGGTCCACCTCCGAACACGTCGGGATTTCACGACTTACGAGTTTGCGATGAAACCTCTTCTCCCTTTCCCGAAGTCTGAACTCATGACCTCTTCTCCTCATATTGATGACCCTAAGATTCCCATTATATGACGGTCCAGATTGTGTCAAAATTTCACGTATGGGGATTTCGCAACACAAGATCTCCAAGTCATGACTTTCTCCACACTTTGTTTCTCGAAATGACGAAATTAAAAACCACAAGATCAATGGCTCTCGTTGATTCAGATCTAACAAAAACTATTCCTCCTAATCTTGCGAGTGTTGAAAGACACTCAACCTTAGCTTCTCCGCTGATCCCCGGGATCCAATGTTCCACGAAAAATCGATAGCTCTCCCTATGAGAATTTCAACCGTTCATTCAAACTTTTGACAAATCTTGCCAAATGACTTGGAGCCCTTCCTTCTGAGCTTTCCTTCTGCAAAAAAAATCGACCCTCATATTTCCTTCAAACTCTTCGAAGTCTCTATCCCTCATGAGCTTGGTTCTTGCTGCAAACTCAAGGATTCCATGGGATTTTGCCTGCACTCCTTGCCGCTTCACGATAATATTTGATTATCTAAACTCTTCAACTCTGCACACTCTTTGGAACAAAAATCCTTGAACCACTCACTGGGTTGGAAAAGTCTAAGATTTCAATCTTCTTGTACACACCTTGCATGACTTTATGCTATACTTGCACTTCTGCTGGTATGAAAACAACGGGATCTCTCCTGAGCTCATCTGAGGTAAAAATAAGAGTATCGTCAACACACTCCTTATGAACCTTCACTGCACTCCTTGCAGGAATTATCAAGATGAGAAACAATTGAAATTCATACTCTTACTCTCACGGACTTTATAAATTCAACATGAAATCATACACATAAAGCATTGAAACAAATTCATTATAGAGTATATAAGCCAACTATAAACATATCATTCAATATATGTAAATAGTATTCATCACAACACCCTGAAATTGATTCAAACCATTCTTATATTAACTTAGTGCTTCTGTACATGGGTTCTATAGAAACAACTATCTACTTATACAACTTCTACAATCTATGTTATTCCATGCTCTCTTATTCTCCTGCTCTACAACTCTACTCTTACAATTGAGAATAATAATACAATACCATAAAATACATACAAGGGATATTTCTAGGGTTTTCCCTCCTACAACTCTAAGCTATCTAATCGAATTACAGTCTACAACGACTTTACATTTATTTCATTAATTGTCTCCAACAAATAGATGAGAGAAATTCTCAAGATTTGCGTTACAATCTCCAAACCATAAAAGAAAATATATATTTTCTAGATATTACATTAATGTTTCATCTTTTCAAATTCAAAACATCCTCAAAATGCATGCTGGTGCATATGCAACTGTCCTCCTCTTTGATGGCTTGCGATGATCCTGCATCATACTCCTCTAGCTGAAAAATTCATGGGCTACTGTCCATGAGATCCTCCACCATNATTCTTATATTAACTTAGTGCTTCTGTACATGGGTTCTATAGAAACAACTATCTACTTATACAACTTCTACAATCTATGTTATTCCATGCTCTCTTATTCTCCTGCTCTACAACTCTACTCTTACAATTGAGAATAATAATACAATACCATAAAATACATACAAGGGATATTTCTAGGGTTTTCCCTCCTACAACTCTAAGCTATCTAATCGAATTACAGTCTACAACGACTTTACATTTATTTCATTAATTGTCTCCAACAAATAGATGAGAGAAATTCTCAAGATTTGCGTTACAATCTCCAAACCATAAAAGAAAATATATATTTTCTAGATATTACATTAATGTTTCATCTTTTCAAATTCAAAACATCCTCAAAATGCATGCTGGTGCATATGCAACTGTCCTCCTCTTTGATGGCTTGCGATGATCCTGCATCATACTCCTCTAGCTGAAAAATTCATGGGCTACTGTCCATGAGATCCTCCACCATCTTTCCATGTTTCTATATCTCCACTTCACTTTCCCAAATGGCATATTCAATAGGGTGTCCCTTCCACTTTACTAAGTATTCAAAATACGTCTTCCTTCGGGTCTTCTTACCAATTCTTTGATCAATGATATTTTCATCTACAGGCATATTTTTGACCCATTGAAATTCCTTTTGAGTCTCTTCTCCTCTCGCTTCATATTCTCTTTAAGGATACCGATCTTCTACATTTAATATGGGTGATATATCCACATCATATGGAAATTCTATCTCATAAGCGTTTGCCTCAAATTTTCTCAGAATCTTACATGACCCTATCTTTTCAATCTTCATCTTATTATACATTCTTCTTGGGAATATTTCCTTTATTAGATGTGCTAATACTAAATCTACCACTTTGAACTAAAACTCTCTTCTCTATTGATCTTCTCTGTGCTTATATTCCTGGTTGGAACTCTACAACTGCTCTTTAATCTTACTGTGGAGCTTCTGCATTTATGCTGCAAAATCTTCCTCTCTAGAACTTCTGAACTCATGCTTCTCTAAGTCTCTCAACTCAGATACTCCCCCCTGGATGCATTCCATACATTATCTGAAATGGGATCTGTCCTGTGCTCTAGTTGGGTGAGTCATTACATAATTCTACTTGCGGCAGAATCTGATCCCACTGACTATTTTGTTTAGCTACCAAAATCATTAACAAGTCTCCCAAGCTTCAGTTTACTACCTCAATCTGTCCATTTGTTTGAGGGTGGTATGATGAGCTAAAAGATAAGTTCATCCTTATATTTTTCTATAGCGTCCTCTAGAAATGACCAACAAATTTGGTATCTCGATCTGAAACAATAATCTTGGGTAAGCCATGAAGTCGAACAACTTCTTTGAAAAATAGGTTTGCAATGTGTGTTGCATCATTGGTTCTCTGACATGGAATAAAATGTGCCAATTTTTAGAATCTGTCGACTACCAAAAATATGAAATCACAACCCTTTTTTTTCCTCGACAGTCCTAACAAAAAATCCATGCTTACTGCATCCCATGACCTCTCTGGTACTAGCAATGGCTTATAAATCATGTATTCTATCTTTTCCCCTTTGCGTGCTTTCAAATTCTACATCTATTCACAAACTTCTTAACATTTGTCCTCATCCCTAGCCAATAATATAAATTTTTCAGTTGTGCAAATGTTTTATCATGGCTGAAGTGTCCAACCAACCCTCCACTATGATTTTATTTCAGAAGATTCTCTCTCATAGAACTCTTCGGGATACACAACTGATTTCCTTTGAATAGCAATCCATCCTGGATCAAATATTCAACCCATTGGCTTCCATCTCTCAGAACAGGATTCTCACATCCTTCATAAGTGTCCTTGAAATCTGAATCATCTATGTACATATCCTTAAGGCTATCAAAACCTAAGGTCTTCACACAAAACTCTTGCAGAATCAAACATTTCCTACTCAATGCATCAACAACCTTGTTAGTAGTTCTAGAAATGTTCTTTATAACAAAAGTAAAGTTCTGCCTAAATTCAACCCATTTTTCATGTTTATGGTTCAGTTTCTCCTGTCTAGTTACGAATTGTAAATCATGGTTGTCGCTATACAAAACAAACTCTTTCGGAACCAAGTAGTGCCTCCATTTCTTCAATGCCTGTATGATTGCATAAAACTTTTTATCATACGTGGAATAATTCCTCTTGGAATCATTCATCTTCTCACTTTAGTATGCAACCGGTCTATTGTCTTGAATTAAGATTGCTCTAATCGAAAATTCACTTCCATCACATCTCACTTGAAATGTCTTACTAAAATATGGAAGAACTAGAACTGACTATCCAATTATATTCTCTTTCAACAATTTTAAACTTTTCTATGCTTCCTTTGTCCAATGAAAAGATTTATGTCTTTTGTTGACTGTGTCCATCATTGGTACATAAATTCCACTAAAATTTATGATGAACTTCCTGTAAAAATTGGCTAATCCATGGAAGATTCTGACTTCAAAGATATTCCTCAATGATGGCCATTCTTTGATTGTTTTTACCTTCTTAGGATCCATCTTCAACTCATTCGAAGAGGTCATGAGCCCCAAATAAATGAGTTATTTCTTCATGAAAGATGACTTCTTTAGATTTATCAACAACTTCTCTTGTTGCAACCTCCTCACCACTAGAGTTAGGTGTTTCAATTTCTCTTCCTCAGTCTTACTGAATATCAGTATATCATCAAGATACACAATTACAAATTTTCGAATGAAATCCTTCAAGAATTTGTTCATTAATATCATAAAAGTACTTGGCGCATTTGTCAAACCAAACGACATGAAAATCCATTCATACAACCCTTCATTCATCTTGAATGTTGTCTTCCATTCATCACCTTCCCTCATTCTAAGGTGATGATATCCGCTTTTCAAATCGATTTTTGAAAAAAAACTTTTCTCCATTCAAGCAATCCATCAAGTCATCCATCCACAGTAAAGGAAATATATACCTGATGGTGATTTTGTTTATATCCCTCAAGTCTATACACATTATTGATCCACCATATTTCTTTGGACTTAACACTGTTTGTACAGCGCATGGAATCAAGATTTCTCTGATCAACCCTTTGTCCATCAAATCCTAGATTTGCTTCTTGACCACTTCATTCTCCTGTGTCGTCAATTTCTATGTTGCTTTGTTTGGAAAACTCGCTCCTGGTATAAGGTCAATGTGATGTATTATACTTTTGATGGGTGGAAACGAACAAGGTAAATTGTCCACCACTATATCAGCGAAATTCTCAAGTAGTTCCTGAATTTCCTCGGGTAGATCATCCATCAAAGTACTGGTTAAGATGACTTTAGGTTTTCTCACCACAACAAACTACATTTCTTCATCTTTTTTGACTTCATCTAGAAGCTCCTTCCCACTCATGAGAAGGACAGTATTGATCGTTTCTTCTTTCACCTTCTTGTCTTCAAATGGTAGCAACATATGCATCCTACCATTCTTCTCCAAGGTGTATGTGTTCTTTCTCCCATCATGAATAACATTCCTTCCATATTTCCATGGTCTCCCCATCAAAAGATGACAAACATCCATGGGAATAACATCACATACAATCTCATCTCTATATCCCCCTATCTTAAAGTCAACTAAACATTATTTACTGACAGCTACTTGATGTCCTTTTTGCAACCACGAAACATTTTATGGGCTCGGATGTGCAACTGTCTCCAATTATAGCTTCTCCACCATTTCTTTGGATACTATATTATATGTTCTTCCACTT
Source organism: Picea sitchensis (assembly GCA_010110895.2). NCBI lineage: Eukaryota > Viridiplantae > Streptophyta > Pinopsida > Pinales > Pinaceae > Picea > Picea sitchensis. The sequence continues at coordinate 48,787 of SNQJ01S0066089.1, forward strand.
TCCACAATTACCTTTCATACCCTATCCTTGGTCTTGCAAGAAGTTGTGACCAAATTATTCCTTTGGACTGGATTCTCTATCTCTTTCTCTGGCTTCAAGAGAATTTTCCTCATCATTAAGGATCTTCCGCCTTTTGCATCTTCTGCCTCAACATTTTGCCTTTGTTCTTCTGAAATGTGAGCTTCACCTCCTCCATCTCTTTTTCTATCAATACATTCAAAATATTTGTGTTCGATCTTTCCACAAAAAAAACACTTTATTTCACCCCCTCTACCTCTTCCTCTTCCTCTAGCTCGAGGAAAAGTGTTCCTATTGGCATATTGTCCTCCTTGTGAGCTTCCTCCCCTTTATGGGTGAGTATGAGGTTTCTTGTCTTCCTCCTTGGGATTCTGTACTATGTCATGGGAAATTACTTTTCCTTTTCTCTGACTTCTACCTCAGCCCCTTTGAGCTTGCTTTTGGGCCAATTTTACTTCTACCTTTGAATAAATTTGATAAGCATCTTCTGCATTCTTGATTTTCACCATGCTCATGTCATATTGAATTTCATATCTCAAGCCATTCATGTATCTAGCAACTTTTTCATCATCACTTTCATGACGAATTTCCCTGATGTTGACTGTGTAAAACTCGTCAGTGTATTCCTTCACTCTCATCCCTTTCTGTCTTAAATTTTTCATTCTTCAAAATAGATTAGTTTGGTAATATTCGGGTAAAAACTTGGCTTTCATCTTTGCTACCATTCTATCCTAGACTTTGATTCATTTTTTTCCTTTGCAATGCCTGTTAGCCTATAGTTCATCCCACCATAGTGCTGCATGCCCTTTCACTCTAGTGACAACATGGTTAACTTTCTTATCTTCTTCGATATCTTCATAATCGAAGTATTTATCTAGATCTCTAAACCAATCTAACAGCTCCCCAACATCTAAGTTGCCTTCATACATTGGGATGTCCTTTTTTTTTCTAGCCCCTATTCTTGCAACAGATTTGAATAGACGTTCCTCTGCAACATCTTCGGCTACAACTTCTTCTTCAGCTCCATCTTCATTTTCACTTTCGGCCTCATTGACATCTCCAGTATTAGTTGTTCATCTCTATGATGTCTCCATATCATCCAATCGAGCATGAAGTTATCTCATTTCCCTTTCCACGTCTGGATCAGGCATGGGTCTCTCTTGACGTCTTCTTGACGACATTGTTTCAATATGTTCCACGTAGAATTCAAATCACAAATTGCCTTATGTCCTATCTTTCCTACAAAAAACAATGATTGTTAGCTCTTATACCACCTGACACAACACCCCTACCTCAGTAGGTTCTGCTTGACCTCTCGGTCTTTGGATATTTATATTCCCTGAGCCAAAATGGCTCCTTGATTCCCAGTTGGAATCTCCAACATGTATAACCACAAGTCCTTCTTAGAAGTTACACCTGCACGAACAAGTAGTGGGTGAAAACCTCCACTTCATGTGACCAACCGGCATGACCATAACCTTTACCCGAAAGATTTTATTCGGATTTCATGACTTCACGATTTCTTTTGTGAGTCCCTCTGACTCCTTTGACCCCTGAAACCCCAAAATGGGATAACAGATATTTAACTCATCTATTATGCCTCAACCATGTGACCTCAGTCACATCTTGGGGTCCACCTCTGAACACGTCAGGATTTCACAAATTACAATTTCGTGATGCAACCTCTTCTCCCTTTCCTGAAGTCCAAACTTGTGACCTCTTCTCTTTAGATCGATGGACTTGAGATTCCCACGATCTAACAGTCTAAATTATGTCATAATTTCACATATCAATATTTAGCAACTCAATATCTCCAAGTCACGACTTTCTCCAAACTTCGATTCCTGAAATGCCAAAATTCAAAAAAACAAGATCAACGGCTCCCATTGATCTAGATCTGATGGAAATTATTCCTCCTGAGCTTGTGAGTGTTGAAAGACACTCAACCTTAGCTTCTTCACTGATCCCTAGGATCCAACGGTCCACAAAAAATTGATAGTTCTCCCTCTGAGAATTTCAACCATTCGTTCAGACTTTTGACAAATATTTCCAAATGACTTGGCACCCTTCCTTCTGATCTTTCCTTCTGCAAAGCAACTTCAACCCTCATCTTTCCTTGGAACTCTTTGAAGTCTCTATCCCTCCTAAGCTTGGTTCATGCTGCAAACTCAAGGATTACACAGGATTATGCCCACACTCCTTGAGGCTTCACGATAATCTCTGATTATCTGAACTCTTCAATTTTGTGCATTCTTTGCAACATAAATCATTCAACCACTCACTAGGTTGGAAAATTCTAATATTTCAATCTTCCTACGCACACCTTGCACTACTCTATTCTATACTTGCATTTCTTCTAGTATTAAAACAACGGTATCTCTCCTGAGCTCATCTGAGGTAAAACTCAAAGTCTCATCAATGCACTCCTTGCGGACCTTCATTACACTCCTTGCAGGAATTCTCAAGATGAGAAACAATTGAAACTCATACTCTTACTCTCATAGAATTCATACATTCAACATGAAATCCTACACACAAAGCATTGAAACAAATGCATAATAGAGTATATAAGAAAACTGTAAACATACCATTCAATAGATGTAAATAGTATTCATCACAACCCCTTGAAATTGAGTCAAGGCATTCATATATTAACTCATTTCTTCTGTACATGGATTCTATAGCAACAACTTTCTACTTATACAACTTCTCCAATATTTGTTCTTCCATGCTCTCCTATTCTTTTTCTCTACAACTCTACTCTTACAATTGAGAATAATAATACAATGCCATACAATACATACGAGGGAGATTTCTAGAGTTTTCCCTCCTACAACTCTAAGCTATCTAATCAAATTAAAGTCTACAACTACTTTACATTTATTACATTAATTTCCTCCAACAAACAGATCAGAGCAATTCTCAAGATCTACATTACAATCTCCAAACCATAAAAGAAAATATATCTTTTCAAGATTTTACATTAATGTTTCATCTTTTCAAATTCAAAACATCCTCAAAATGCGTGTTGCTGCATATCTAGTTGTCCTCCACTTTTCGGGCTTGTGATGTTCCTGCATCAAATAGTCTTCTTCTCACTTAATTTGGTCTCCTAGCACGTTGGATTTTTCTTGGGTTATTGGTCTAGTTATGTTATCTTTCGCCAAGGTTACTGTCATGCCCATTGATTGGTGACAGCATGATTCCTGATGAGGGGATCATTGTGCACCCTGATGGATAGAGGAAAATGATAACCTGGCCGGATTTCGATCTTCCCAAGGTGGGTGTTGTTCATTGTAATTGATGGCGGTACTTGATTTTGTAATGCCTCAGTGTGTGTGGTTTGCGCTCCCTAGAAGTTTCTAGTTATTAGTCATTTAAGCCAATGTGTCAGGTGGTTGATTTTGTTCTTTATCTTGTAGGTGTTGTCTTTCTTGTGTCAGGCGGGTATTTGTTCTTATCTGTTGACTGATATGAATGCTATGTTTTCATCATCAAGTTGTTTGTTTTAACTATTCTCGTTGTTTCCTTCCGACCTCAAAAAAAAAAAAATCACTTGCTTTGTCTTGCATGTAGTCGTAACAAATGGGGTCATTACATATGGTATCAGAGTGGGTTCAACCATGTAAAAGTGGATCACTAGGATTTCCACTGCAGTAAACCATTGAGTATCAACCCTTGCGCTAATTAAAAACCTTAACGTGTCTATGCAATGATCTCGATTAGAGGACGCCATAGATGTTCACAGCATGGTGTCCTCAAAGGAGGTGTGATGCCTCCAGAAATGCCTGCGCCCTCGGAGTCTAACACCCAAGGGGAGGAACACGTTTTTGGGCTAGATTCAATTGTTGTAAGGGATGATGATGGCATGATAAGGTCCTTCCAAGGAATGTCAAAAGGCCTTGATTAACCATCTGTACTCAAATGAGGCCAGGTTGCCTATACCCCTAAGGGTCCATAGCGTGCCCCAACCAGTACCGTTAGCATCCACTAAGAACTTGAGAGATATGAGTTCTCAATTCCACGAGTGTCACAGACGATTGTGTCGTCAAGGCATGGCTATAGAGTAAGGCGATGTGCTTCACACTTTGTGATTACGACCTCCAGCATGAAGGTCTACATGCTGGTGCTTCAAATGAAGGGGAGCTCTCTTCAATGGTGGAAGACGATCCTGCCACATTTGAACATGGACGTCGATGACGTGTCATTGGAACTATTCATAGAATGGTTCCAAGAGAGGTATCTATCAGAGGAATCCATTGAGCTTCATCTCAACGACTTCAACACCTTGCAACAAGGAAGTCGCACGGTGCCCGAGTACGAGGCTTGTTTTATGGAGCTGCTTCAGTATTCTCTGAGCTTGAATACTGAGAAAATTAAGGTCAAAAAGTTTGTTTTTGGCCTTAATGTTAGGATTCAGCTTCTACTTTGGGTACCAGGAAAAATGGATCGAAGTAAGTGTGCTAGAATGTGGGGAGCCATCTTACAAGCATGACTGCCTAGTGGAGAGGACGAGAGCATTTGGATGAGTTGGACCCACTATCGTGGGAGATTTGGGAAAGGCCCATGGGATTCATGCAGTGGTGAATAATAGCCAGGAAGAGAACTAGTCCACTATGCTCGAGACGTTAGGTACTATTGCTAACCAAACCCTTAGTATTTTGATAGATCTCAGTGCTACAAAGAGTTTCATTTCTGGGGCAGTGTTAAAAAGAATTAAGGTAAAGGTAGTTGAACATGATGAGTTAGCTTTGTAGAAATGGCTTCAAGAGCCAAACAAAAGGTTGGAGGGAAGGTTATGGGTTGTAGCCTTAAGCTGGGATAGTTTTTCACTAGGGCCAACCTGTACATCACGATATTAGGATCTTATGACCCCGTGATCGGTATGGACTAGTTGGAATTGCATGAGGTGATACTCAGCTATAAGATGAAGTGATTGAGTTTGGCCGATGATGAGGGACATAGACGCGTGATTGTAGGTGAGAATTAGGGAGTCTCCTTGAGGTTCATCTCTTCCTTATAGCTATAGAAGAGAATGCACAAGGGATGTAAGCTTTATGTGATCCTTACGTTAAACAAGAAGGGGGTAGCAGAAGGTCTAGAACATCTTCTGATGGTGAGAGAATTTATGAACATCTTCCCTGAGGAGTTTCCTAGGATGTCACTGAAGAGAGAAATGGAATATACCATAGACCTAAAACCAAGGAATGAACCGATAGCAAGAACACCTTATCGGATGTTGACCCCGGAGTTACAGGATTTGAAAATGAAATTGAAGGAGTTCTTGGACCTCAGGCTTCTACGTCCAAGTGTTTCACCATGGGGTGCACCTGTTATTTTCATACGAAAGAAGGATGGGTCATGGAGACTCTGTCTTAACTACCATCAATTAAACAAGGCCACGATCAAGAATCCATACCCATTGCCAAGGATTGATGATCTGTTCGATCAGATAAAAGGCACGATGGTGTTTTCAAATATCGAATTATGATCAAGATATCACTAGTTATGGATCAAGGAGGCTGACATCCCTAACAACTCCTTAAGACTAGGTTTGGACATTACGAGTTTATTGTTTTACCATTTGGACTGAAGAACTCCCTGGGGGTATTTATGAGTTGATGAATGGGGTGTTCCGCAACAACTTGGACAAGTTCGTCCAAGTATTCATTGATGATATTTTGATTACTCTCAGATGATGGAGGAGCATGATGAACACTTTCACTTTGTACTATAGTGTCTACGAGAGAACAAATTGTATGAGAAATTGTTTAAATGCTTGTTTTATCAATAAAAGATTCATGACTTAGGGCATGTCATCTCTGGCAAAGGTATCATCACCGACAAATGTCTCGGAATGGCCTTCACCGATGAATGTCTCAGAAGTGCGTAGCTTCATGGGTTTAGCGGGATACTATCGACGATTCGTCGAGGGTTTCTCAAGATAGCAAATATGATTATGGAATTATAGAAGAAGATCAAGAAGTTTGGTTGGACCGAGAAATGCGCGGAGGAATTTCAGAGGCTCAAGGAGTTGTTAACAACAAAACCTATACTGAAGGTCCTTGACATGGACATGGACTTCTTGTGATGCACTGAGGCATCCAAGGAAGGCTTAGACAGAGTCTTGATGCAATAAGATCAAGTGATCACTTACATCTTGATAAAGTTGAGAAGGCATGAGGAGAACTATGCGATGCACGATTTGGAGTAGTTAGCCATTGTTTATTCCTTGAGAGTTTGGAGGCACTACCTTATTGGAAGGAAATTCGAACTAAAAGAGGACCATCGTGGACTACAACACATATTTACACAAAGAAACTTGAAAGCGAGACAACGACACTGGTCAGAATTGCTTAGCAAGTATGATTTCGAGATTACTTACATAAAGGGAACAATGAACATAGTGGTTGATGCGTTGAGTTGGAGACCACACATATTTTTGGTGATGCCTCTTCAAACGAATCTATGTGAAAATATTCTAACTTTACAACATGACGATGATTGGTACAAGGAGGTCAAGGATTTTATTGGACAAAACATGATGCAGTCCCCCTACCTCAACAGGGTTCTGCGACCTCTCAGTCTCTGGATCAATCTTCTTCTGAGTCAAAATGGCTCTTCGGGCTCCTGCTAGAACCCTTTGAATGAATCCATAGGTCCCTTTATCCTCTGGCACATGTTTTGAGAAAATCTGTGTGTGCGCCCCCTTTTCAGCGCTCTTCTTTGTTCTCAACCAACATACACCTCAGCGCTGATTCGTTTCCAACTAGCCCCTTCTTATCTGGTGACCTTGGGCTATGACCCAAGGCATAAACAACACACCTTTCATGTTTTGGGGCTTCGAGACTCTTGCATACGAGCTCTCCTAGGCTCCTTGTCCTTCGAATCGCCAAACCCTGAAATAGAGCCTAGCTCCCACTAGCTCCTACCTTCACTCCTGACTCATATGATATCTGACCCATGACTAGTGGCTAACATCCAACCGACTCCCTGTGTTTTCGCATTTCAGCGATGTGGAGGGGTTAACTCCTTGTCCCTCCAACTCCCGGTTGCCGAAAGTCTGAAATCGTATCTACTACAAGATCGACGGCTCTGAGCCTTCCTTGATCTAATGATCCTAGTTCTTTCAAGGTTTTGCGATTAGGGGAATCACGATGCAAGGGTCCCTCTCCTTTTTATTTTGAATCCCCAGTTGTCAAAATGTCGAAATGTCTTGGCGTTCGATCAACGGCTCATAATAACCCTTGAGATCTACGGTCCACATCCAACCTCTCTATTTCACTATTTTGCGATTCAAGGTTTTTGGAGACAAGGACCTCTGTCCTTCCAACTCGCGATACTTGAAATGACAATGTGGACCAATGGTCCAGATCTTTCTGTGATCGACGGTTCAAATTTTTCTGGCCTTTCCCCGAAATCTTGACCACTTGCCACGTGTCCTCCTGTGGATGGTCACGATGCTTTTGGGATTTTGTCGAGTCCTCTCCTTTGCTTCTACGAGGGTTAAACCTCATTCTCCTCTTTCCAGATCTGATGGCTATCTATCCTTTATGCGCTATCTAACAACTCATATCCTTCCTCTCATGCTTTGAGACTCTGAATGGTCCCACTGTTATCTTCCGTACAGCTTCACCTGGTCCAACGAACTATGGCTACTTGTATGACATTTGACGACTCAGATCAAATATTCTATGTGTCTCCCAGGGACTAAACCCCATGCACATATATTTGATCTAGTGGCTCTCATGCCACTACGCTCCAGATCCAACGGCTGGTGTGTTTTCATAGTTTCACGTCTTTGGGAGTCAAAAGACTCTCCCTCTTATGTATCCTGGTCTGCGAAATGTCAAAAACTTAAAATGCACGCCCCTTAATTCGAGATCAATGGATGTTGATCCTCACTCCTAGATTTGACGACGTAGATATGATCAAATCCTATGTGCACTCCTCCTATCCTCCTGGATGTAGATTCAACGGTCCAGATCTTTCCTCCCAGTGTCGATCCAACGATAGCTATGCTCCTCCTCTTGAGCTTGTGCCTCTTCCCTTCCCTTGGAATAAATTCGATGCTCGAAGGTCTCGGACTTCGACACTTCCCTTGCGAGCCTGGTTCCTTTGGGTCTTATCTGCCTTATAGAAACCCTTCCCCTCCTGAGCTTAGTCAACTCAGAAACCTCGAAAGGTTTCTTAACCTTATACTCCTTTCTTCTGTTGCTCTCTGTGCAAAGGAACTATTCCTCCTGAGCTTCGATACATAGAATAATTCCACCCTCGCACACTCCTTATGCTACTGAGATTTCCTCAATCTCATGTCCAAAGTATTTCTTGAAAATAAATGCTGCATGCCCTCTTGGTTCTCCTTTGCTGAATGCACACCTTGCAGAGCCTACGGAGTGTTCAGTAACTCTGGTTGTCTTCAAACTCGATAAAGAGTTCTTCTCGTGCACACTTGCACTGGCTCAAAGCCCGCCTGGCAGAGCTTCTACATAATCTCCACAGATTTTGTCTCTTCTCTTTGTGCCTTCCCCTGCATAGCTCATCCTCCAAGGTGTTTAGCAACCTTGAGGCTCCTCCTTGAGTCTGTGAATCTTTCTGGTGTGCACTCCTTGCACATTCTTTCTGACTCCGCAAAGGTCAGATGCACACTCCTTGCGCTGGCTACAGAACTTCCAATGTTTAATTATGCACTCGTTGCACGGCCTAAAGAACCCAGATAGAAACCGAAAAACTCACAAACAGATAGTAAAATCTATCTATAACCTGTATATACAACATACAAGTGACATTCAAATGCCTAAACATACACAGACAATTCATGGGTAGGAAAAACTGCTCTTTGTATTAATCTCCAAATGTCTATACAAAATGTGTTTTTACAAAAACTAGACTGCTACAGAGTTTCATTTCTCTCCCTCGAGATCTCTCTACCTAAGAATTCTCCTATTCTCCCTCTCCACTCTACTCCTTGAGAGACTCATTACAAAAGAGGGATCTCTTGAGCTTATCCTCATCCACCGCCTCTGTGCTATCGCTATCTTAGAGCGGCTCCTACTCCTATGGCTACATTACACAAAAGGAAGTCGCAGACTTGACTGATCTGGACTTAGCTAAAGGTAACCATTAAAGGAAACCTCAACCACTACCTGTACAGAGGCATGATCTGGTCTCTATGAGCCTTACAACATTAAATTCAAATTCAAATTTTGGAAAATGAGAGGGTTGTACCTCTCCCTTTCATGAATGAACACTAGATGTGCTGGTTGGTTGTTGCTTCTGCTGAGTTGAAGTGATGCTCTTGCATCAAAACACAATGATGGTACCAATATTTGAGGGATTTAAATTGGACGACGATGGATTATTGAGATTTAAAAATTGAATTTATGTACCACCGAAATATGAGTTGAGGAATTTTATCCTAAATGAGGCTCACAAAGCAGTGTACATGGCTTAACCGGGAGTCACAAAGATGAGGGAAGACCTTAAACCCTTATTTTTCTATTAAGGAATGAAGGAATACATAGTCAACAACGTGGAAAGATGTCTAGAATGTCAGTAGGTGAAGGCTAAACATAGACATCCAATAGGATTACTATAGACACACGCTATTATAGAATTGAAATGGGTGGTCATTTCGATGGATTTCATTGTTGGATTGCCAATGACAACAAGGAGACACGACATGATTTTTGTGGTAGTCAACACTCCGACGAAGAGTGCTCATTTTGTTCTTGTGCATACGACATATCAGGAACTTGACATAGCTAGATTTTTCATCAGTGAGATTGTGAGGTTGCATGGCATGCTTAAGAGGATTATATCCGATCAAGGATCAGTGTTTACTAGACGATTTTGTACTAGTTTCCAAGAGGCCTTGGGAACCAATCTTAACTTTTGTACCTCATATCACCTAGAGACAGACAGGAAGACCGAACGAAAAAACCAAATCTTGGAAGAAATGTTGCATATGTATGTTATGGACCAACAGAAGCGTTGGGAAGAATTCTTGCCACTAGTAGAATTTGTGTAGAACAACAGTTATCAAAGCACCGTTATGATGGCGCCTTTTGTGTTTATTTATGGGTGACCATGTCAGACACCTTTGAGTTGGGATCAACTTGAGGATAGGGTCCTTGTGGGACTTGAAGTGATCCAAGAAATGGAGCACCAATTGAAAACCCTGATATAAAGGATAGAGGAAGTGCATGATTGGGATAAGAGTTATGTCGATGCGTGTCATATTGATCATAGTTATGAAGTTTGTGATCGATCCTTCTTGCAAGTGAAATCGCGTAAGAGTTTGATCAAGTTTGGAAAGGGTTCTAACCTCTCTCCTAGGTTAGTGGGATCCTAGGAGATTGTGGAAAAGAGAGGGCACGCATCCTATTGACTAGCCTTTCCTAATTCTTTGAGGTGTATCCACGATGTCTTTCACATCTCTTTTTTGATACTTTATGTTAGTGACCCTACCCATGTTGTTGAAATGAGTTCCATGTAGATACATGATGAGGCTGTGCTCATGGAAGAGCCAATCCTCATCCTAGACCATCTCATTCGATGACTATGACATCGAACAGTATATCAGGTCAAGGTCAAGTGGGACAACTATAGTCCGCACTCGACGACCTGAGAGGACACATATGATATGCGTTAGTAATTTCCATTTTTGTTTAATAGGTAGACTTATGATACTATGATACACTTTATTTCAGCACTTATATACTGTGAAAATTCAGGATGAATTTTAGACCAAGAGGGGATGTATGTAACATCCCACTCTTGCGCACACTGAGCGAACTTATTCTTTGAGGACACTTCATTGCAAGTGATCTGAATTATTATACTATGGGTTGTTCGATTATGATTATGAGACATTATGGATTGATGATATGTTATTTTCTTGTATTCACATAGATAGGTGCTATTGATAGGGTTCTCCTGAGTGTGCAAAACTTTGGACCTCGAGGATGCAGAGGAATCAATGAAACCCCTTGGACTTCGGATCGAGTCATGGAGTGGACTATTGGGTTGAATATTATTGATGTGAAATATGTACATATGATTATATGTTATGATGATTGATTATTATTTTTCACATGATTCGTTGATGGATGCAGGATAACAATATCTTGCTGACCATACTCACATGTGGAGTAGAGGGTTCATGCACGACAACCAGAGACTTTGAGGGAGAGGTGTGGGAGTCACCCTGACACAGCCTACTAGAACTCCCCCCATGGCTCGAACTGTAGGTTAACGATTACCTAGTTCGAGAAGACCCATGATGCCGTGAGTGTATATTGCGACAGTTGCTCACAATGATTCTAAAAGGCCTTATTCCTTAGAGGCCCTTAATGTCCCATGAGATCACCTGGTGGGGTATTGACTCCAGGGTTTTTTGAGTTCTACTAAATACAGTCAAGAGATGAGTGGCACCCTTGGAGCACGTAGTGCGTCCTGAAGGGAACGTTGCACAAGGAAAACGGGAAGAGGTGAGTGGCACCCTTGGAAAACATAGTGCATCCTGAAGAGCACATCATGCAAGGAAAACATAAAGAGGCGAGTGGCACCCTTGGAGAACCTAGTGCATCATGAAGGTCACGTTGTGATTTTAACTGGTAAGTGAATAAACCTAATCGGCCTTAAAATGAATGATGTGATAAGTAAGATTTAAAAAACAAATCCATAATAAAAATGTTGCCCAACCTAGTGAAATTAAAATTTAAGTCTAAGTAGAACATGGGGTGAGAAAAAATAAATAATAATAAATAAACATGTAACAAAAAGGGGGGTAAGAATTTCAAATTTAGTTATTAAAGTCAAAATTATAATGGAGGATTAATATTTTAAAAAGGGAAATGGTTGTTTTTATCTATTTTTGCTAATTTAATTTTAGTTAAAAAGAAAAGAGGGTAAAGGATTGTTTCATCTACACTTGCTAAATTAATTTTTAATTAAAGAAGAAAAAAGGTAAATGGTTGTTTAATCTACACTTGCTAAATTGATTTTTAGTCAAAAAGGAGAAAGAGGGAAACTTAAAAGAAATAAGAAACTTAAAGAAAAAGGGGAAACCTAAAGAAAAAGGGAAACATAAAGAAAAAGTTGAATGTCTAACTTAGTAAGGAATCTTGTTGTGGGAACTTGCTATTTATGAACTCAACTAGGAATTAATTAATGTGTAAGTCATTTAAGATTTGTAAGGGAATATTGGGACACCAAGGAGCATTTTTAGGAGTTCCTTTTGGTGGGTGAGGGAAATAAGAATATCTAATTAATTAATAAAATTATTTTTCTAGTGCAACGAGGAGATCGGGCGACATGTGTACGGGGGAGGTTTTTCAAAATTAATTAACTGAAAAAGGAATTTAATGAGAATTTGAGAAACTAATTACTTAAAAAAATCTATAAAAAGGTGGGAGGAAGAGGAGTATCGATCTCTCATCTTTTGGCGTAACGTTATGCTGCTGAAATTTTACTTGACTAAAATTTCTCTTGTGGGAGTTGGGATACCCATCTCAGGTAACAAGTGTTAGCCCAAACTTGCGAGGGGAGATGGGTGATAGGAGTTCTCTGGAATTGTGTGCATGGCCCCTTTGCGGCTCGAGGGGCTTAGGGGGAAGAAGAGTACCTCTAGCATTGGATGGGAGGTATCAGTGAGGTCACATCGGTTGGCAAGAGGGAGTTGGAAGGAGCGTGCACATGACAACAACTCTGGAGCATTCATGTTTCACTAAGGTACGCTGTTAAAGTTGTTACTTCCAATGAAATTTAATTTACACATGTTATTTTTCTCTACTGGGTTGTGGATTTCATTGCCATGAGATTTATTGCACCTACTTTCCTACGGTATTTGTAATCACATTTCTCATTGTATTCTGAATTGATTTCCCATGGCAAACCCAATCTCTTATTGCAACAACTTCTCTGTGTTTTTTTTATTGATTATTATGAAGAAATTGTGTTTTTGTCTTCTGTCCCTTATCCCTTTAGTTATTAGTTCGTGCCTGAGCATTCGTCCAGGAGCCAAATCAACGGTCATCACTTCAATGTTGAAAGACCTATAGATTCAAATGCCCTACTTTCCTGTGGATGGGTAATAAGTGAAGGACAAATTTTTTTGCTAGCTATATATCTCTTACATAGCTCTATTTTTTATCTTATGGTTAATCTTTAATCGTTGCGCCTTCCTTGTGATTGAGTATCTTTGTGTCATAATTGATTAAAACTCTGATTTCCTCTGCATTTTAATTGCTTAAACTTTGGTAAATATCTACGTTTTGGATTGATAAAACTTTGCGTTTGTAAATGATAACCTTTGAATTTTGAAGGCCCGATCTCTGTGTTTTTGTTTATTAACCTACGATCATCTAGGCTCCTTTCCATTTACACAGTGGATTTCTACACAACTTTTACTTCACGATTTACCCAGTGCTTGATTGGAAAAACCTCTTCATTTTTGTTTATTTATTTCTCCCAGCGATTAGCCTTATTAGTCTCTACATTTTTAATGATCACCTCTGTGTTTGTGTATTTATTTCTCCCAGTGAATGGAGATTTTATCTCTGTGATTTCATTTATATTTATAACAGTGTTAACCTTTATTGGATCTGCAATTCCATGTATTTAAATGACGACTACATCAACTATTTAACTCAGAGATTCATATATATATTTATTCCATCTATATCATTTACTTACTCTGCGATTTACATTTATATCAGCTTTGTTTTAATACATTGACAATGCTTGAATATGTATCATATTGTTAGACAGTCAATGATTGTATATATATTATAAACAATGTTCGATTATTAACATATCATTGCAATGTCATTGAGAATTTGATACACTGCAATATCACATCTCTCAACGATTTTCCTTGGCACTTTTTACATCCTTTTTACACCACGATTTGTAGGTGAT
>SNQJ01S0066089.1:62737-79077 GCA_010110895.2 Picea sitchensis
TTGTATATATATTATAAACAATGTTCGATTATTAACATATCATTGCAATGTCATTGAGAATTTGATACACTGCAATATCACATCTCTCAACGATTTTCCTTGGCACTTTTTACATCCTTTTTACACCACGATTTGTAGGTGATTTACCCGTATTTACCCAACGATATCTTTATACTTATTAATAGTTTATCAATAGAATTTATTACTAGGCAAAGGATGTATTGTTTGACAATGAATTTATTAGCAGGCAAAGAATGTATTGATTAACAATGAATTTATTAGTAGGCAACGGATGTATTGATTGACAAAGAATTTACACCACAAATGATTGGCAGTGAATGTATTGATTGCTCGTTTAAAATATTGTTGACAATAATTACACAACGATATCTATTTTTCAAATAATTATGGTTATTTACCCAGATATTAGACAACAAATTCTCCTGGTGTTCATACAACCTTCCCCCCAGTTTTAGACAACGATTTTAGTGGATACCGTGACCTTTATTAATGAACAATAATGGTTTAAATCGATATATTGCTTAAAGGACAATGAATCATATAGTTTAAAGACAATGATTTTATCAACAACATTTTGATAGCATGTGTTATTAATGGCAATTTTATTAATAGCATATCGATAGTATGTTGACATCCATTTTACTAATAGTCAAATGCTAGTGTAATGACAATGATTAATAGCATATTGTTAGTCAACATTTAGACAACGATTTAAATACATTAATTATCCATGACAGCGATACATAATCTAATTCCTTGCTAATTTCCTTTTTAATTGTTAATTCTTTTGTTAGACAACAATCTCTTTAAGGGATAGCACTAAATTTAGACAACAATTTCATTATTATATATCATTAGTGTTAATATCATTATTAGCTCTTATTTTTTATAGACAACGAATATTAATGGACCAAAATATTATGATGGGACATTGACATCATTGTTAGATATAACGATTCACATTTATGGCCACATTATGATAATAGTAACCTTTATAATAGTTCACACCTCACACTTATACATCTTTCTTAACAAATAATGGTTTATGGTTTGTTGGCGAAGTCATTTAATAGCTTGCGCAATTTAATTTGAGTGATGTCATATTGTGTATTCTCAACTTGTTGCTTGGGTGCATGGGTATATTCGTCTTGTCAGTTAATTCAATCTCCTAGTGCTTTGGAGCTTTCTTAGGTTATTGGTCTAGTTATGTTATGTTCCTCTAGGTTTATTGTCACGCCCATTGCCTGGTGACGACATGATTCCTGATGAGAGGATCATTGCGCGCCCTAATGGATAGAGGGAAATAATAACGTGGACGGAGTTTGTGCTTCCCGAGGTGGGCATTGTTCGTTATAATTGATGTTGGTACTTGATTTTGTAATGCCTCAATGCATGTGGTTTGTATGTCGTAAAGGTTTCTAGTTACTGGTCATCTAATCCATTGTGTCGGGTGGTTGATGTTGTCCTTTGGATTGTAGGCATTGTCTTGCTTGTGTCAGGCGAGTAGTATCTTTTATCTGTTGCCTGATCTGTGTACGATGTGTTCGTCGTCAAGTTGTGTGGTTTAACTATTGTTGTCATTGCCTTCCGACCCAAAACAAAAAAAAAAAAATCACTTGATTTGCGTCGCATGTAGTCATAACAAATGGGGTCATTACATGGTGTACCAAGAAGGATCATATTTGATCGAGGATCAGTGTTTATAGGACAATTTTGGACCTATTTCCAAGAGGCTTTGGGAACAAAAATAAACTTTATTACAACATATCACCCTGAGACAGATGGGAAGATAGAAATAACGAGCCAAATTTTGGAAATATATTGCATATGTATGTAATGGACCAACAAAATTTTGGGAGGATTTATTTCCATTAGTAGACTTTTCATACAACAAAAACTATCAAAGTACCATCAAGATGACACCCTTTGAATTTCTTTACAGGCGGCAATATCAGACACCATTGAGTTGGGAACGACTTGGGGATAGGGTCCTCATAGGACCATAAGTGATCCAAGAAATGGAAGAACAAATGCAATCGATAAGACAAAGCATTAAAGAAGTGCAATATTGGGAGAAGAGTTATGTTGATGCACATTGCATTGACTCTAGTTATGAAGTTAGCGATCGATTTTTCTTTCATTTGAAACCACACAAGAGTTTGATCAAATTTGGAAAGCATTGTAAATTGTCTCCTAGGTTTGTGGGACTTTTCAAAGTTTTGGAAAAGAAAGGACCCGTGGCCTATCGACTAGATTTTCTGGATTCTTTGAGGGGTATGCATGATGTTTTTCATGTATCTATTTTGAGACATTATGTTAGTTATCCTACACATGTGATTGACATGATTTATTTGCTGGTGTTGGACGAGGGTGCTCTCACGGTGGAGCCAATCCACATTTTGTACCATCCCATTTGATAGCTATGATGTCAAATCGTCGATCACGTCAAGGTCCAGAGGGACAATTATAGTCCATGCTCGACTACCTGGGAGGATAGATATGATATGCTTTAGTAGTTTCATTATTTGTTTGATAGATTGACATATACATCTTGTCAGATACATTTCACTGCATTTTATATACTGTACAACTTCGAGAGGAAGTTTAAAACAAGAAGGAGTGTATGTAACATCCTGTTCTACTGAGCACATGTTATCGACTTATTCTTTGAGGACACTTTCATGCAAGTGATCCAGTTATAGTACCGTGTTATTTGTTTCAAATATGGATTTTAATGATGATGTTAATGGGTTGTGATTTATTGTTACCTAATATATGTATTGATAGATTCTATTGACGAGTTTACCTCATTGTGCAGGACACATGACATATTATAGATGTTGATGGAATCAGTGGACCTCCTTGGACTCCAGATTGAATTGGTTTGATTATTTAATCTTATGCATATGTGACACATGATTGATTATAGTATGATTTTGTATATAGATCATTGACAGTGTTTTGTCAATGGATGTAGGTTGACAATGCTTGCTAGTCTGACTCACATAAGGAGTAAATGGGCCATGCAAAAAAAGCCAGACATTGAGGGAGAGGTGTGGAAGAGTTCCTGACACAAGCTACTATCACTCTCGTCGTGGCTCAAATTGTAGGTTAAATATTACCTTGTTTCATAGATCCACGATTTCATGAGGGAGGATTGAAACCGTCGCTCACGAATATTTCTAAGGGGCACACAATAAGACATAGTCCTTATTTATTAGAATCCCTTAGTCTATCACAAGTTCAATCGAGTGGAGAGATGACTCCAAGAGTTATAAAAACTACCAAAACTAGTAAAAAGGCGAGTGGCACCCTTGGATCATGGGACTATGTCTTGAAGGGCATGTCGCGTAAACAAAAACTTGAGTCAATAAATCTAGGTGGCCTAGAAAAAATTGAGTTGATTTGACATTGATGGATTTAAAATAATTAATTAAAGAGTGTTTTTATTAATTTTCAATCCCCGTAAAATTCTAATCCTATTGTAAGACAAATCCTAAGTTTAAGTTTAGTTAGCGAAATAAAATTAAATGTTAAGTAAATTAAAAGATTAATGATAAATCAATCTAAAGAAAAATTGAGAAAAATCTAAAGATTTGATATAATGCACATGTGTGCAAGAAAATAATAAAATGGAATTTTAAAATAATAAATAAATAAAGTATGAGAGAATAAGTGTACACATATAATGATATCTAGAGTCTAGCTACCACTAGTCTAACTAGAAGAACACTCCTATTTTAACTCTAACTAAGTGTTAGTAAGGAGACAATCATTTGTGGAATAAAGAGACAACTAAGAGTGATTTAAGGAACACATTTGGGAAATGTGAGGGAAATTGACATTTAGTTAAAATAAGATATGTAATTACTTGTGCAACTTGGGGAGAGGGTGACAAGTGCAAGGGTGAATAATCCTAATTTATTTAATTAAAAAAAAAATTAATTATGCATGTGGGCATGTGTCAATAAGAAAATTCCTATAAATAAAATGGTCTAGATGGGAAAGGGGAACATCGGTTATTGGTAATGTTATGCCGCAAAAATAATTTTGACTAGTTTTACTTGTGAGAGTTGGGATACCAAGATTGATATAGAGTGGTGGCTCTACCTTGCGAGGTAACCTTGGAGCTAGAGTATTTATGGTTTGTATGTGCTTGGTCCCTTTGTGTCTCAGGGGGCTAAGGGGGAAGAAAGAGTGCCCCTAGCATTGGCTGAGAGGCATCGGTGAAGTCTCTGTGATTAGCAAGTGGAAGGAAGGAAGAAACGCCATTTGATGAAGAACATCTTCAACTTCGTCATATTTAGTTACAATATTCTTATTTGAGTTTTGTAATTTTAGTGAGTTAAATGTGTATATATAGTATCTATAAATATTTTTGTAACTGTATTTTTATTTCTGATATCGAATTGGTAAGTTCTTGATGGGTTTTGTGTAATTAAATAATTTCTGGAATGTGATGCCATTTCAATTTCTCAACTAAGTATTTGGAATTTGTGTTAGCTCTGTTTTGATTTTTGAATCTATTTTATTCTACTTGTTCACTGCTAGATGGATTAAGAATTGAGAAAGTTAGAAATTTTATATGCTGCTAGTTGTTTTTAATCCATACGTGATTTCTTCTTGGTCATTGCCACTGATTGGTAGTTCCAAATTTTAATTTAAATTAGATTTTTAATTGTATTAAGATTTTTACTTGTGCAATAGATTTTTAGAAAACCACTATAATGTTGTTGCATTTAAAATCCGAAATGACAAGTTCTTGATGGTTTTTTGAATTCTACAGAGAGAATTTATGAATATTACTGTCATTTCAAATTCTCAAAATAAGAAATGGATGTTTTTTTTTTTTTTTTTTGACAGAAACAATTAATGGAGCTTATATTTAATAAACAATGGCAAGCCACTAGTTCAGTTAGATAGGATCTTGTACTACAAGACTAGGCTTATCTACCTTTCATGGCTATTACAGAGTGTTAATTTGGTGATTGGAACTACAATTACCTAGAACTTTAAACATCACACTTAGTTGCCTTACACGGCTACTACAAAATGCCAATACACAAAGTTATTTGCAACCTGGAGTAGTTTCTTGATTACTTCGGGCCTTTCTTTTTGGACTGGTCTCTTTACAACTTCCATTCCTTGTTCATTTGTTCCATCTACTGCTCCAAACTACTAACCCTCTCGTAAAATTATTTCTTTGGGTCTTTCAACTCCTTTCTCAGATTCCCCAACTCCTCACACAGTCTTGAAGAAAGTCATCCAGAATGATCAATAAGTTGGAAATATTCTGGATGTTTTCTTCTAAATCCACTATTCTTCCCTCCATCTCTAGTTTGTTCCCTGAGCCTGATGCCATCTGGCTTGTCTCTGCTGAGTTGCTATTGCTACTCCGAGTCTCCCTGCCTCTTTGCTCTTTACCCTTACTTATCCTCCTTTCTATGTGCCACTTCTCTTACTCTGTTTTTTCCTTTCCCTGAAGTGTGAGCTATATAGTGCATCCTTAGATGCCTTTCCCCTCACGATTTGTTGGACTGAGGTATGGTCAGAAGCCTGGAATTAAGAAACCAAATGATGTCGCCCTCCCTCAACTCTGATGCTCGTTCCTACTGGCTGATGAGATATTTTCCTTGCACCTATGCTATCATCTTGTCCAAATGCACACTTGCGTTGTCGATCCCCTTTGGAAGCTTACAAGATTCCCTAATTGACTATAACTCTGTTGAGTACCATGCTCCCTTTCTCCAAACAAGCTCTCGAGTTGGCCTCTTCATATGCTTGAGAATTGTTTCCTCGAAGGATGTGGTACAACTGAACAATTTGAAACTGTCCGAGGAGTAGCTTGATTTTGTCGAAAGAGTGCTGGAGTTGGGCATTTGTGACTCTAGTGCACTGAATTAAGGCTTGGATTATGATCCTTGAGTCCCCTAGGATGACCAAGTCCCAAATGTTGATGATTAAGGCTTCAGTGAGCCCTTTCCAGAGGGCAAGGGATTCTACCCTATTATTGGTTTCAAAGCGAATTCCCCAGGAAAGGTGAAGGATGATAGTTCCAGCAGGGCTTACTAAAATTCCTCCTCTTCCCACCACCCCCGAATTCCCCTTTGAGGCCCCATCAAAGGAAAGGAAATGAGAGTTCTTATTTTTTTTTCACTCTTCTAGTTCTTTCTGCCCCATCCTAAGTTCCTAGCTACAAGTGGGAGGGTTTAGGGGACAAGGATTCTGAGGATTTTGGAGTCCAAGGTGCCTCAACCAACATTCTTCTTTATTTTCTATCGGTTTTGAATTTGAAGCCTTGTTGAAGTGGGGGGCACTTTCGCTGAAGAGAGCCTTAATCCTTGTGGCTACCTGGGCCAGACTCCTCTTTGCTTCCCTAAATAACCAGTTGTTACTTTCAATCCAGATCTTCCAGAGGATAAACTTTGGAAGTGTTCTCCAGAGAGATAAGAGGTGTTCTTGATTGGTTGTCTGAAAAGGACAGAGAGAGTGCCAATTTGAAAGCAGCGAGAAGGTTTCCTGCAGAAGATTCAGGGATAGGACCCCAAGACCAAGAGTAAGCTGCCAAACCTCCCTGGCATAGGGGAAGCCCAACAATAGATGGTCCATGGACTTCTCTTCCTAGCAGTAGAGGGGGCATCTACTGGACCCTTCCCACCCTCTTCTTCTAAGGTTTTTGCCTGAGAGGAATCCCCTGTGTGCCACTATCCAAATAAACATGTTGATCTTCGGGATTGACTTCGTTGTCCAAATATCTTTCCAAATTACAAGGTATGGACGGACATGGGGGATTGAAGCGATATGGAGATACCCTGCTGCTATAGTGTATGGTCCAGCGTGATGGCCCCAACCTCTCCTTTCTTTTTTCTTTTTCCATAGAGGGGATTTTCCTTGCAACAAGCTCTTTAACGTAGTCCAATCTTCTTCTAGGTCTTGGGGAAGGCTTGCAATTTCCCAGCATAACCAGGATTGATTCTCATCATTTCCCCAGCATGAAATATCCCACAGACTATATAGATATTGTAGCTACATCCAGTCTCTGAGTCGCTTGAGGCCTTGCTGTGCTAAGAGGGGTGGCTCTCCTAGGATTGACTCTTCCCAGATGTTGATTTCTTTCCCATTCCCTGGAATCCATGTGATTTGGAAATGGAATTATTGCAGAGCTTTATGGAAAAGGGTGAAAATCAGGGATCCTTTCCCCACTTTTGCTGGCCTTTCTAGGCATTTTTTCCTTGGTCCGCAATAGTACTTCTTCCAAAGGTATTTTTTGCTCCAGGTGGGTTTCCCTGTGATTATATTCCATGAAATATTTACCCCCAGGGCTAAGTTCTGGATTTGGAGGTCTTTGAATTGGAGGCCCCCTTCTAGATAGGGCTTGGAAATCCCCCCCCAGCTTATAAGATGCAGCTTCCTTTCAGTTTTCTTCCCTCCCTCCCACAGAAAGTGCCTGATCATTAATTCTATTTTCTGGTTTACTGAACTAGGGGCCAGAAGGATAAAGCTTTGCTAGATTGGGATGATATCTAGCATGGATTTGATAAGAACCACTTTTCCTGCCAGCTTAAGCCAGTTAGGTCCCCAGGAGTTGATTTTGTTTTTGCTCCTTTCTGTCAACTGATTCCAATGCGAGGATTTAGGGGTGGATTTGAAGATAGGAACTCCCAAATATTTGAATTCATCCCAAATGGTACAGCCTTCCATTCCCAGGATTCTTGATATTTCAAGCATTTCCCTTGGGTTGATGTTCCATGCATAGATTTTACTCTTGCTCAAGTTGATCAAACTACTTGAGATCTCTGTGTAGATGTCTAACTCCTTTTTTAACTTCTTAGCTATTGTTGAACTCACACCTCCGAGGAGCAGCGTGCCATATGAAAATTGGGCATGGTTGATATCCTTTACTCCGGTGGAAATACGGAGCCTGGAAAGATTGAGGTGTGTTTGACCACAGTCGAGCTGGAAGCTTAGGACAGTGGCTTGGATGGCATAGAGAAGGGGGGAGAGGGGGCACCCTTGTCTTAGGCCTCTCGAGGCTTGAAAGAACTTAGTGGCTCACCCATTTACCATAGGGGAGATCCAGGGAGAGATGATACAAGATTTGATCCAATTTATGAAGGGAGGGGTGAAACCTAACCTCCCCATGACTTGAAATAGAAATTTATGCCTTACCATGTCAAATGCATTTGCTAAATCTAGCTTGACTATCATACCTTTGTGCTTCCATCGGATACTCGAGTGTAGGGCCTATTGAACAAGGATGATGTTGTCCATTATATGCCCACCTTTAATAAAACCACCTTGATTTTCCAGGATGATAGCAGGGAGAGTATTTTTTAATCTGTTAGCTATAATTTTGATGAGGATTTTATAGCTGGTGTTGCAGAGTGAGATAGGGTGGAACCTGTCAAAACTTGACGCACCTCTTTCTTTTGGAATCAATGCTAAAAAGGATGAGTTTGTTCCTCCTCCAATTTTGACGCAGGACTGGGAATTCTTGATGATCTTGGTGAGGTATGACTTGATGGTGTCCCAGTTGTGTTGATAGAATCTCGTTGTAAAGCCATCTGGGCTAGGGGCTTTGTCTGGATGCAAATGATCTAAAGCCTCTTTTATTTCTTACTGATCAACCTCCCTAGTTAGTTTGTTGTTGACGTCTTCATGAATGTAGGTCTGTATTAGGGCTAGGGGATAGGAAGTAGGGTCGATGGTGGAATCCTGAGTCTCTATGTAGAGGCCTTCGAAGGTTTGCACAACTACTGATTTGATTCCTTCAAAATCCATTATGATCTGGTCGTGGGTATGGATTTTTGTTACACTCTTGAATTGCTTCCTGGCCTCCGCTTGCTTGTGGAAGAAATTAGTATTCTTATCCCTTGCCTCTAGCTAGAGGCACCTAGACTTTTGTTTCCAGTACTTTTCTTCCTCTCTGTAGGCTTGGTGCAAGTTATTTTGCAGCTTTGCCTCTTGCTGCATATTTTCTTGGGTGGTTTCTGAGTCTTCCATTCCAAACTGATGAATTTCTAGCTTCCTTTGTGCTTCTTGACAATCAGAAATGGGACTTGAGAGGGTTTTGGCCCAGGATTTTAGAGATGCCTTTAGTCTTCTGAGATTTTCTTCCCAAACAAAGAATGGGGAGCCTTTCACCATTCCATTCCAAGTTCTGGAGACCAAGGATGGGTAGCCAACGTCCTGAATCCATTTTGGGTTCAATCTGAATTGAATTGGACCTGGACTGTTTTGAAAGGACATGTCCAGGGTGATTAGCTTATGGTCTAACACAATGTGTGGGAGAATCATAGACGAAAGTGTGAGGCCCATAATCATGAAGGTGCTTTGGGCTAGGAATCTGTCTAGCCTAGCTACAATATGCCCCAGTCCCACCTTCTTATTGGACCAAGTGTATTTTCCTTTAGCTGGTTTTATATCCTTCAATTCCCATGAAGACATTATATCCTCTACCCATTCCCTTGCTGGGTCTTGAGCAATTGAGCTTCCTTTTTTCTCATTCCCTGCAAGGGTTAGATTAAGATCCCCCCCAAGGATGATATTTTCCAGCTCGTTTTCGTGCAGGAAATCCCTTAAGGTCTCCCAACAGATTTTCTTATCCTCCAGTAGGGCAGGCACATAGAGGTTAAAAAGGCTTACCTAACATCCGGTGCCCAGATGGAGAAGGCTGGTGAAGATCCAATGTTTTCATGTTTCATGTTTGATGAGAGCATACTTCTTTGAGTTCCAAAGTCTGCCCAATCTACCTGAGGCACGTCTCATGCTTTCTACAATTCCTTTGCTGATGTTCCATCTAGATTTTTCTTTTCTAAGGAAGTCTTGTCCTTCCATATTGGTTTCTTGGATTAGTAGGATCTCAGAGTTTGAGGATTTGATGATGTATTTGAGTGCCTCTTCCTTACTCTTACTACCAAAACCCCTGCAATTCCAAGAGGTGAGTTTCATTGATTACCCGGGGGGAAGTTATGGGCTCCTTGGGGGGGCTTGGATTTTTTCCTGGTTTGTTTGACATTGATCAGCTATCTGATGGTTGGCTGCGATCCATTCAGGATGTCTCTATAGGTCTCCTTTTCTCTTTCCTCTTTTTTTGTTTTCTTACCTCTGCTTGGTTTTTTTGGAGTGATATCGGTGCCGCTATCTTCCTCACTACTACTATCTGAGGATACGTCCCCTTCCTCCACCTCTGGATCTTTGTGAGGTTCTTTTGAGTTTTTCCCTGGTTCTTTCACCCTCTCTTGCATTGATATTTATATCATTTCTGGGGTGGTGTTCCATTGTTCCGAGTCCGCTATGAGGTTTTTCTAGGGAGCTTCCTCTGTTGCTTCCTTTATCTTCTCTGATTCAATCACCATACCACTATTCCCTATTGCTACATTGATTCCTTGCTTTGTTGATTGTGTCTGGACTGTCTTTCCAGGCCTTGGGCCCTTTGCCTTTGAGGAGGGTATCCCTCTTCTTGCCTATTGGTAGCCTTCATTTGTTTCTTTGTCTTTGTTGATATCTTTAGGGAAGTTTCTCTAAAAGTGGCCATATTCATGACATCCCCTGCATTTGAATGACAACTATTCGTAGTCGAGTTTCTGGTAGTGCTGCCAGTCTCCCACTTTTAGCTTGATTTCCTCTGGAATACCAACCTCTAGATTTACTTCCACACAAATGTGGGCATAGAAATATTGATCCTTTGGATCTTCCCTATCGATGTAGTGTCCGAGTCCATTTTCGATTGTTTGGAGCGAGGTGGTGTTCCAGCAATGGATTGGCAGATTTGGGAGTCTAACCCAAACTGGGACATCCTTGGGCACTTTTGAATCTAGATCAAAGATGGTATTCTAGCAGTTCAGGTAGAGCCCTTGGGTTCCCATGAAATAGGGCTTGTTTCTAAAGATCATGTCCCGATCTGCTTCTGAGATAAATTCAAAGATGTAATATCCTCTTCCCACTGCATAGCATGTTATGCTATTCTAGATTAATGGATGCTAGTTTATTTGGATCCAGTTATATATGGTATTGGTGGAGGTCCATAGTCCCATAAACTATCCATCCAACCCACACTCTGATAGGGACACTGCTACTCGAATTGGATGGTCTGGGGGCAGGTCGATTTCAGGGATCGAATCAAGTCACTTGACAAAGCTGGGTGGAGCAGTGGAGGGGAGCTTCTTGCTGTGGGCAACCAAAATCTTACGGAAAGACTTGTTGGTTGAGGGAGGGGCTCAGGGCTCCCCACCTCCGGGGGTGACCATGGTCAGCCCAAGGTGGCCTCATCTTGGAAGCCACGATTAGGGCAGCATGCTCTGGTTTTTTCAGATAAGAAATGGATGTTGTTAGTATGTGTATGTACATATTTTGAATTTTGTGGTCATGGTCTTGATTATCATTACATAATTTTTAATTTAAATCTTCTCTACACCCTTGATTTTTCCAACAAAGATGATAGCTGATTATTCCTCTGTTTTTTTTTTAATTTCGAAATTGGTTATTGATTGTGCATGGAACATTGGCATTCGATGGAAAATTTCTGAATAATTAAATTCCTATAGAATGAAACTCCAATAATGTGTTCCTTACTATATTCAAATTTCTTAGTTGTTGTTCTGCGTGAGTAAATTAATTTCTATTGGAAAATGGATTGTGGTGTGACTGTTGCCCCATCTTTTGAATAACCCAAAAATTTACCAATTGAGTGTTTAATTCCTCTTTTGTTGTGTTGAATGTTAAAAAGTTATGCTTGTTAGTATTTAATTCGGAAATGACTTTGAGGCGACAAGAAATAATTGACATTATTGAGTGCCTATTTAATAAATTTATTGTCCTTCCTTGAAGCTTAACCATTACCAAATTTTTATTTGATCAATTCCTGTAAATTTTAATTTGAAATTTAGTTTTGTTTGAAGGTATGGAACATAGGCCGGATCAAGGGCCATATCAGGTGTCAGATCAGGTGCCAGATCCAGGGTTGGATTGGGTTTCATATGACAAGGTATCTCTTGAAAATAAAATTGTTAATTAACTTGTTCGTGTATGATTTTCCCATTTCCAGTTAACTAATTTTTGTATTGATTTTCCTCGTTTTAAAATAGTGGTAACATGCGTAGAGTTAACACCAAGAAGGATGAGTTTTGTAATTGTTTGATTGGCTTGGCATATACATGTTCACTCATATTTTTCTTTTCATTGCCACTTCTTGACATACCCTACATCAAATTTATTGTCCCTTCCTCTAAGGCTATACAATTAATAAAAAAAAAAAATGTTTCTCATTGAAATTAACATAAATTATCAGAAATTAGTGTTGGATTAAGGTTTGGATTGAGTGATAGATTAAGTTGTCGATTGAGTGTAGGATTAAGGTCTGGAACGAATGTCATATTGTTCTTCACACCAGATCATGGGCCTAGATCAATTCCAAAACTCCTTCTTTTGTTTCTTTACTTGGAGATGTAATTTAGCATTTGAATATCCTTTAATTTTTAAAAATAATGTCAGTCTTCCCTTAAGTCCTTTAATGAATTTTTAAGATAGCAAGTGCATTCTTATATATGGTTGAAATAGGATTTGGTCTTCCTTGATACCTTTGAATGGAATTGTATGTTGACATTGGATTCTTATATTATTGTTGGGTCTTCCTTTAGTTCTTTTAATTGGATTTTAAGTCAACACTGGGTTCTTTATTTTCATTGTTTAAATAAAAATTGATCTTCTTTAATTATACTTATATATGGATATGCAAGATAGAATATAATTTATCTTATCTAATTCTTAATTATGGGTTTGAACTTCTTATAGTGTCTTTGCAATGGAAATGTAAGGTAGTCTTTGAATCTTTCCATATTTCTTGTTATGATTGAACATCTTAGTTCTTTTAAAATGGATATGCAAGAAGTAGACTTCTTATTAATTGTTATTTATGATTTATTTTTATTAGTTTTATAAATTTGATACATAACGTAAAGTAACATCTAAATTTAATGTATTTCTTAAGAAGATTGATCTTCTTGTGGTTTCTTGTAAATGAATGTATAATTTTAGCCTTTTAATTCCTGATATATTCTTAGAAGATATTTCTTAATATGAAGATGCATAGTTGAGATACATGAGACTAAGATTTAATTATGCTCTTCGGGTTATTATTCTTTATGTAAAATCCTTTTACTCATTTACACTCAATTGTTGATTGAAGATTGATACGTATAGTACAATTATATCATGTTGCACCATGGAGAGTTGATGATTAAGTATGGTTGATAAATCTAGCTGATTTTGTTGTTATGATTGGATTAATGGGATTTAGATACGTCCTTCTTCCTTAGAACATGCACCAGTCCTTAGACCTTAAGTGGTCAAAATCAATCGGATGAATCTTGGACATGAGTGTTGGTTATGTGTCTTGGAGGTCCTAACCTTCCATGATAGGTTGGGAAGGTAGCTTACTTATGTGTAATGACCCCTCTTTTACGACAACAAACAACAATGTGTAATAGGTAATTTTTTTATTTTTTTTGCATTAGGATAAAGGATCGTCACACATAAATCATAACAATGCATAATCAACATGAACTCATAATTACAAGAATTACAAGCGGCACCTCAATGTAATCAATAACGACACAAGCCAACACAATAACATAAACGATAGCGACACATGATCAACACATAAAAATAAATAACAACATAGTTGAACACATCACAATCAATCGAAGCAATAAAATAATGATCAACCATATGGTTGAATATTAAAATAACTACCCGCCCAACCTATCCTGCATGGTTAGGACCTCCGAGAAACATAACCAATGCTCAAGTACAGGATTCATTTGATTAATTTTGATCAATTAAGGTCTCAGGGTTGGTGACTGTTCTGAGGAACAAGGAGGTGTATATATCTCACTAATACAATCAAGTCGAAATCCAACAAATCAATCAATCGGTCTTAACTATCAATTGTTCATGGTGCAAGAGTAATCATTAAATTTATCAATCATACATCAACATTATTTTCAAGGTGCACGAGTAATATAATTTCTAAAAAATTCATACATAATCATTAAATATTCCATACCGCAAAGAAATCTAATTACTTAATCATTTATACATCAACATTTGTTCCATAGTGCAACAAAATCTAATTACTTAATCATTTATACATCAACATTATTCCATAGCGCAAAGAAATTTAATTACTTAATCATCAACATATTCCATGGCGCAAATGTAATCATCGATTTTATTTTCATGGTGCAAAGTGAGCTAATTATATAATCAATTATACATCATCCATCAAAATTCATGGTGCTCTCCACAACAATACCCGTTAAAAATTCTTTAAATACAAAGTATAATCTACTACGATTTCGCGATCACTAACAATTTATCATGTGATAAACAAAGACATTGTAATATCCACATACAAAATTAATTCAACACAACATTTAATCATCTAGTATCAAGAATAATGCTCATGAACCTTAAAACTACTTTACAGAGAAGTTCTAAACTTGTCCTACACCAATAAGTTTAAGGACTCAAGGGTAAGGTAATGGCACCTAAAGTACTACTTATTTTCTCAATTTGTACAATTACTCTTTTTATTTTAGGCCATGTAACAATTACACCTAAGGGAGTAAAGGTATCTTTCTAAAAAAAAACACCATTTATTTTCAACAAGATATGATGAATTATCATAAATTTAGGGATACTTTTCTGGCGAAGCAATATGGTGTAGAACAATTTTCATCCATCTATCTTACTCAAAGTTTTGCAACATGTGCAACTCCTTATGAACACTAAATTCACAAGGTGCACTATGTAATCCCTTAGGATTAATGCTCAACATTAAAAATAAAGTTAAAATAAAATCACCATTAAAAGAAAGGTTGAATGAAATGTCTAATCGATTAAATTAATTATTACATCATATTTGAGGAAAACAACCTTACATGATGACATAAATTATCGTTTACGATGTTCTATAATTGGTTCTTCATCGTGCATTTCAAAAACCAAACAATATACCATACTTTAAAAAATTCATAAACTGCTCACAACATACAACAATGAATTTCAACACAAATCTGAGAAACATATAACCGGATCCAACTCTTAAGTCTAATGTACTGTATAGATATTATATAAATGTGAGTAGGTTGGAGACTAAAGGGAATTACTAGAATCCTTGGTGAATTAGCTGAATAAGATTTCTATCCAAAGCACGTTAGACAGGTATGGAAATGGCATCATGTGGTAGGATGAACTGATGTTACATCACAAAAAATTATAACAAGGATGAAGTTTTCTTCCCTTTATCAACAAACATAATAGAAATTGGAGAATAATGCCCCATAGAGAAAAAACATTTATGGAAAATTTGAGGTACATTACATATGGTATCAGAGAAAAGGATTGCAGCACTTGGACCTTGAACAGGGCCAAAGTATTGACTTAGTACATTTTTTTTTTATGATTATGAAAAACTAACAACAAACAATTGTTGTTACAAATATAAAACTCTTTTCTGTTTTGTATTAATCATGGCATCCTAGGATGACGTAGAAATTAGAATGTAGGGGAATCCAAAACAAAGACCTCCTAAAGATCTGAGACAGAATAATGACAAGAACTCACCTACTGAAGTTCTGGAAATGATGAGGAATCTCATTGTTGAACTACAAGTCTTCAAAGCAGACAATGAGAAACTAAAGAAGGCACAACAGGAACAACAAGAAATAAATAAGGTCTTGTTGCGTAGTATAGTGACAAATAAAATCCCAAAGGATGATGAACATGAGGAAGAGGTCAGTAAAATGGCCTCCAAGAATTCTAGTCCTGAAGTAGAAAAAGGGGATAGTTCATCTGAAGGTACACCTTTAGCTGAAGAGAAAACAAAACCAGACAGAAAAAGGAAACAGGTAGATCACCTTGAGGGAGAATTTAAGAAAATGAAACCTGCTACCTTTGATGGGGAATCCAGAACAGGGGAGGAATCTAAGGCATGTTTATTAGACATCAAGAAGTATTTTTAGATCTACAACTATTCCAGCAATATGCAGGCCAGAATAGGTATCTATAACCTGAAAGGAAAGGCCAACATTTGGTGGAAAGATCTGAAATTGGCCAAGGGCCTAAAAGAGAAACAGATGGAATGGGCATACTTTAAGAAATATTTCAAGGAAAGGTACCTATATGAAAGTTACTATGAAAGGAAAACCAAAGAATTTTATGAGCTACGACTTGGTCAAATGGCTATGAAGGATCTGATAAACAAATTCTTGGAATTACTAAGGTTCGTACCTTATATCCAAGAGGACAAAGTAAAA
>SNQJ01S0066090.1:0-14067 GCA_010110895.2 Picea sitchensis
TAGGTGTGTAGAATCCTGTATCTAAACCTCAACTTCATGAGTGGTTGCTTATAGATGATTTGGTTATGTTAAGTTCACATGTATTATACCTAGAACTTCACATGTGGTTGAAAGTAGGAGGGAGGGTTTTCTTAATTTGTTTTTTTTATCAACTTAGAATCCACTTATTTGGTTGAAATGATCGAGCAGGTTAGTCTAGGCTATCTAATGGAAAATAACTTTGTCTTGATTATTATGATTTAGTATGTAATAGGTTATAAGGTAGTTTTTGATGTCTTTGAAGTTGTCAGTTATGAAATTTTATAATATGACAGTGTAATATGTCAGTGAGAGAGATTATCTAAATGTTGTTGGCACTTAAAGAATATACTTTTAATTTTTTTCTGAAATTGAAGATATTGTTTTTTCTAGGAAAAAAAAAATTATTTATAAAATGAATTTTTTTTATATTTATTATTCATGAATATATAATATTCAATTATATAAGTTTAGTTAATGTGATTGAGAAGCATGCTTATTATCCTCTCCACCCAAAACTGTTATAATAACAAAGAATAATCAATCTAATAAATTATTAACAATGAATAGATGATAAAGAGAGGTAACTTTTGATCCATTTCATTCATTTTGTATAAAAAAACATCCAATGGTTTATATAGCTTGTATTGGTTGCTTAGATTTTGAGAAATCGATAATAAAAATTCGTGGAATCTGTTTTGCTGAGAGATTTCTAAAGCTAGAAAAATCGTGGAATATGTAGCTTATTGATAGAAATGATTTAATTGAACAAGGGAAAGATACGACGTATTGGTTAACTATGTCATACCATTATTTTAAACTTTTAATAAAGCTTTAAATGTTCAATGAGTTTTTCTGAAATTGAAGATATTGTTTTTCTAGAAAAAAAAAAAATTATTTATAAAATGAATTTTTTTATATTTATTATTCATGAATATATAATATTCAATTATATAAGTTTAGTTAATGTGATTGAGAAGCATGCTTATTATCCTCTCCACCCAAAACTGTTATAATAACAAAGAATAATCAATCTAATAAATTATTAACAATGAATAGATGATAAAGAGAGGTAACTTTTGATCCATTTCATTCATTTTGTATAAAAAAACATCCAATGGTTTATATAGCTTGTATTGGTTGCTTAGATTTTGAGAAATCGATAATAAAAATTCGTGGAATCTGTTTTGCTGAGAGATTTCTAAAGCTAGAAAAATCGTGGAATATGTAGCTTATTGATAGAAATGATTTAATTGAACAAGGGAAAGATACGACGTATTGGTTAACTATGTCATACCATTATTTTAAACTTTTAATAAAGCTTTAAATGTTCAATGAGTAGTATAGGATGCACTGTAATCAATGATGGTTTTTTTTTTATGTTTGACTAATTAATTAAAATTTATAAAACTGTATTTACACATTTATTGTTAATTTTGTATTAGCCAGTCACATAAAGATGTATTTAAAAGTTAGGTAGTTTAAAAGTTTGTTTCATTATTCAATCTGGCCAGTATCTGTATATTAAGTTTAAAATGAATAGTAAGAAACTAACTTGATTATTTTACTGGATTTTGGTGAAAAAGTTTAAAAAGTGGAATGTTTTAGAGGTATTATGTTTTGGATTATCTATCAAAATGTTGAACTATATTTGAGTGATTAACTTTGTATAATTCTAGTGTTTTCGGCGTTTTTGAGGACACTGAATCCATATATACATTCAAAAATACAATTCTGGACAACATAATGAAATATCACCAAAAATCTATTCTAGGATTCCGTGAAAAAAAATTCAAAAAATCAAATACCAATTTTGTGAATCCTATTATTAGTAAGTTTTATGTATGCAACTATCTCTCCAGAAGCAATGAATGATTCAAGTTTTAGAGTTGCAGCTCTTGTGTCTCTTATGTTTCGTTTTGAGTTGGGTTTATGTGTGTGTTTGTGCGAGAGTTCATGCAGCGCAATTTTTTTGAATTCGCCCCTCCTCCAAATTGTTCTCAGAGCAAGGTTAGAGAGAAGTCTATCAGAACAAGGTCACATCTTGCAAGAAACATAGAGGAAGTCGCGCGAGGGTTTTAGGCAGAGCCATGCCACTACCGATTCATCGAGGGATTTTGGCTATTTACCCTAGCGGTTGCCACCGCATGATATCGTGCACCAGGGTTCTGATTCCAACCCATGCATCAAACTCAGTTATTTTAATTTAAGTATTCCTCCATTTTTCATTCAACTATGCGTGAGGGGTATAGACAATTCTGTCTGTGAGGATTCTTAGTTGGAATATATTAATTATTTAAGATTTCTTTTTGGTATGGATGCAAATATGATTTTAGGGAAAAACAAGGTTTTTTAAATATTCTTATTATTTTAATTTTAAATAAGGCTTGTGAGATTCCTTATTTATTGGAATTTTAAAAGAGATTGGTGAAAATATTTTTGGTATCCCGAAGAAATTAAGTGTTTTTTGGGTTTCATCATACAAGTTCACAAATATGCAATAAGGCATATTCTTTTATAGGTATTAAAAATATGGTTTCAAGTAGCACTTTTGCACAACCATAGATTTTGGTTTTTATAGGGAAAAATTATGAATTTTGAGAATTCAAGATGAGTCTTATAGGGACAAATTACGAATTTTGGGAATTCAAGATGAGGATGTTATTAAGCTTTTAGGATGGTTGGGATCTTGTCACAAGAGAGAAAGAAACTGTGATCACGCGAAATTTAATGTAACTTTGGATCAATGCACAAAAGAATCGGGCCATGATAAATAGTAGAAAGAAGGATGCAAAAATACTCTACTTCATCCAAAACGACTTGGATGAAAGTATATTTCCAAATATCTCAGCAGCAAAATTATCAAAGACAATGTGGGATATCTTAGAGACCAACTATTAGGGAATTAATAAGGTAAATACAATCAAGATGCAAACATTACAAATGAATTTTGAGAATATTAAGATGAAGGAGTCTAATTCAGTAGACCAATACATGACCCAATTCATGAACACAATAAATCAGTTAAGGATGAATGGTGAAGAGATTCGAGATCAGAGAGTGGTAGAGAAGGTTCTAAGAACCTTCTAAAGAAGTTTGATGCAGTAGAATAGTCATTGAATATTAAGGACTTGACAAAACTATTAGTAGATGAGTTTTTGGGATCCTTGTTATCCCATGAATACAGGATGAAAAGGTATGGAAATTCCTAGGAAAATGCATTTATATCTCAGGTTTCGATCTCAAGAGGTAGAGGAGTATCCACGAGGCAAGGGAAAGAGAAACAAAAGAAACAACCAAAGGAATAGTTCAGAACAAGAAAGGAAACCGGATCGAAATCATCAAAGCTTAAGGGGGAGCAACAAATGTAGTCATCAGCCAATCTCGATTCAGATTAGGCCACTCGTTTATTCATCTTGACCTTATCATTATTTTTTCTTTTCATTAGTTTTAGAAGGGATAATTACTATTTTTATATTTTTCTGCCCTTGAACTGAAGAGCTTTGAGTTCTAATGCTTTTAGTATGAATGTCAATTTTTGTTCTATTCCAACGAATAACAGAATCATATTAGCCAAAGCATTCATTTCCAAAACATCGCTTAGGGCTTCAAAACAACTCCGCAAGTCAGGGACCCCAAAACTCGTAAAAATAGTAAATTGTGTTAACATTTAATAAGGAAACTGAAAAACTGAAGAAACAATGGTGGTCCAAGTGGGAATAGGCTGTACACCAATATCCACCGATCATTCCTCCCCTCAGGGTGGGTAGCAACGGGTCCCATCATACATTCCTCCCATGAGATGAGGGAAACTTCTCATGAACTTGGTCCCCCGCGACACTGTTCCGTGAAGGAGTTGGCCCTCGCTTGACAACTCGAGAAGATCCTCTACTGTAGTGTCTTTGACTGCGGTGTCCATAATCCGATTAGTTGTGGCTTGTTCCATGCACCCAGTGTTCAACTCATGGTGTGAGTTGTTCTACCATGTCGATGTGTCCAGTAGAGGTGGAAAGCAGTCAGCGCAATCCACATTTCGAAGACAGTGAATTCAAGGAATGGTGTAATACCGAGCTCAAAGGCATTGATCCCTACAACCTTTGTGATGGTGTATGGCCCATATCGGAGTGGTCAAATCTTAAGCAGAAATCAGCCGTAGGCGCCTTTTGGCAAATGTAGCTGACACTTTGTCACCCACCGAAGTTGTGTGGCACCCGATGTTGATCATGTCGCTGCTTGTACCTAGTACTGGCTCGGGCCCAATATGTCATGAACCCGTTGGCGGATGTGATCGATCCGCTCAATGAAGTTGTTTTCCCGGTCGTAAGATATTAGAATGGAGCTATGGTTTGAATTCCACCAGTAGCCGCAAATGGTATGGCGGCGTCAATGGGACATACCGTCGGAATCCCAAGCCCACCGCGCAAGGTTGTGGTTGATTGAGCTTATGGTATCGCCGTAGTTGCCAGTGTTGTACATAGGGAGGATCTCATCCCATGTGCGTGGATGCTTTGAGTTGCAAGATGCTATATCGTGTACAATCATCCGTTGATGACTCCTTCGCTGGCCATCGGCTTTTGTGGATGGAAAGTCGTGGACTTGGCGAGCTTGGTGTCCAAAGATCTAATTTGTATCGGACCAAATGTACCGAGGGAACTGTTGTCCCAATTGAGATGGAGGACTGGTATCCCAAAGTGTCCCCACACTCGCTCAAAGAAGAGTTTAGCAAGGGTTTCCATTTTGATAATTTTCCTTGGTGCGCCATCATACCGGAAACATTTGAGAATCGGTCAACGACCACTAAAACATAGTCATTGCCATGCTTAGTAGAAGTAGCGCTCATATGTAATCCATGGAGATGGATTCCCAAGGTTGAATAGGGGTAGGCCGTGGAGTATAGAGGTCTTGTTTCTTGATGGTCAGTTTAGCAATGTCTGGCAAGCAAGTGCGGGACTTGATGTACTTCCAGACATCTTGTTCAAGGTTTGGCCAATAGAAATACTTTTGCGCATCAAGCACGGTTTCTCGAATTCCTCGGGAATTTACAGTGACCCAACTATAGTGTGTCTCCCAAATCATCTTGGCACTCTCGCTTGAGCGAACACAAAGGTGTCTTAGGTGACATAGAAGGGCATCCTAGAGGTGAAAATTAGGAACTTGCTTTCCCTCTAAAGAGTGTATTGCATGTGTGGCCGAATTCTGATCACTTATGTAGAGAAGCAGCCAATCGTGCCCCGTCTCTAATAAGAGTTGAGCACCATGGTTAGCTCCATGATAGGTGGTTGGTTGAGGCACTCTACAACATTATTGGTGCTTCCTTTCTATAATTTAATGTTCAAGTGGAAACTATTGCGTGTATGTGGGACCACTGAAGGATATCGCTCGCAACTTCCCCTTAAGGTTCCAGATGAACTGCAAGGGCTCTGGTCTGCGTGGATGACCGCTTCCTTTCCCAAATGTAATGCTTCCATTAATGACAAGCCTACACAATGGAATACATCGCTTTGTCATAGGTGGGATACCTCCGACCGCGGTTCTAAAAGCGCGTCTCAATCGCGGATAGCGCCACGGGATGCCCGTGTTGAGTAAGGACCACCCCAAAAGCATAGTCAGAGGCATATGTCACTATCTCAAATGGTTTCCTTGCAAGTCCGGTAATGTGGAGCACTAGTGCGAAGAGGCGATGCTTCAAATCGCCGCATCGTCTTCTCCTCGCTGAGATTTATACCAAAATAATTTTTTCTTTCTTTCCTCCTTTGGTGACTTGACTCAAGGGGCCAAGTGATATGAGATAATCCCACCACAAACCTGCGATAGAAACTGGCAAGACCCAAAAATGTGGAGCCTCGTTAGTGTCAGAAGGTCAACTCAATGACTTGATCTTGGTCGGATCCACTTGCACCCCCGGCCATCAATAATGTATCCAAGATAATGAACCGGTCATGCCAAAAGTGCACTTCTCCAAATCGCCACACAACTTGTGTTGTCATCGGCGTTTGGAGGACCTCGCTCTGATGTGGTGGAGGTGCTTCCCAAACCGGATGAAGATCGAATAATGTCATCCAAGTACAATTCACTCGCTAAATGAGTCAGGAATGGTCACAAGATGTCGCCCATTAGTCTCATGAAGGTTGCGGGGGTATTCAACAACCCGGAAGGCATGACCAACCATTCAAAAGGCCCTCCTTAGATTTGAAGGCGCCTTTCCACACATCGTAGGGTTCAATTGGTACCTAGTGATACCCAAACTTCAAGTTTATCTTGTTGAAATATTTCTATTGATTAATAATAATGGTCCGTATATCATCACCCATGGACGGCACTCATTCCCTTGCCGCTGATCTTGTTCCGGGCGTCTCGATAGCTTCCGCAAGTAGTCTCCAAGTCCCATCATTCTTCTCTACACTCAAAGACACCGCTCCCTACTGTATGCATGAACTCAAATTTAATGTATCCTTCTGCAACAAATCCTAAATCTTCCTCTTGATTTTGTCATTCTCCGTAATAGAGAGTCGATAGATTGGTCCATTGGGCAAATGACACAATTGGGTCGATCGATGGGGTGCTTGACTTTGAAGTGCAGAGGTACCCCTGTGGGAGGTGAAGATGTAATGCATTCCCTCCCATGATCCATCCATCCGTTGTTGTCGTGCAAGGCCCCGCCTGATGCCACAGTTTCTTTCCCCCAGGGCGCATCTCTCGTCAAATTCCTGCTTTGGCAATGAGATTACTATCGTCGGCAAGAACAAAGAGATGGCTGTAGGCTGTGCTATTTCCGGTATTCTCAGAGCAGCTTATTGCCCAAAGTAATAAAAACAACACGAGGCCCGGATTCATACACGCGATGCCACTTCCACAAGTATGGTTACCTAATAATACATCATAAAACATCAAGAGGAGCACGTCACATAATACCTCATCCATGAATGGGGTTTGATGTTGTAGGGAAGGCTTATTACTTTGTTGGCTGACGCGGAAGTCCCATCCTTGGTACAACCACCGATGGTGTATGGTTGTGGGTTTGTTAGTCGTAAAAGCCCAACCGCTTCACAACTCCTACCGAGATGGAGTTTCTTCCGGCTCCCGCCGGCCGACAATGAACTGGCAGAACGGAACCCTTACCCACATCCGAATGGAAGAGGCGCCCGCCTCCTCCTCGGATCTTCGGTTCCTTCTCCGGATCTTCGCTGCAATGATGGTGCTAGCCCACATCGATAATCCGCTCGCCATTCCCTTGTCGCTCGGCCCGTAGCCTGAGCCTGTATCCGATTGAGAAGCCTTCAACTAGGCTACTAGTGACTGTTTGGCCCGACATTCACCTATGTTGTGAGTGGAGCTCTTATAGAACTCACACCACTCTCCTTCTTGGCTCTCGGTGGTGTTGTTCTTTTTGTTTGGCGGTTTTGGCGGGTTATCCCGGCCACCCCGCCTTTACGGTCCTTTGTCACGCATTTTGGGGTACCTTCTCGGCTTCCATCTGCACTCCAAATTCTTGCTTCTTCTGTTTGAACTTATGTTCAATCTTACAAAGACACCGATAAGCGCCGCACCAAGTGAAGATATGTCGAGGAACCCATTTCCTCCTAAATGTATATATGAAGAAAAACAAGCAGATTCTTTAACACCAGGGTCGTTTCTCTCAATCTTTTGATACCCAACTTTGCATAGGTGGCGGGAATGATTCACAACTCGCACATCTTGGTCCCTTTGTTTCGGCAGCCAGTCCATTGTATGTATTTGTCCTCATAGCTCCCTACTGTGATAATATTATTCCTTGATGGTGTCTCGGAAAGAATTCCAAGTGAGTACGGCCGAGAACAAAGAAGGTTCTCCCTCACCCTCTTGCTACGAGTAGGTTTCCCACCAGTCCTTGACATGAGGGGCGGCTTTAAGGAGTGAAAAATAATCCTTTCTCGGTTCATGAATTTTTTGACAGAGAAATATCCTTCTAATACATTCAACCATCTATCAACGACATCGTGATCTATTTGGCCCTCAAATATGGGAATGTCAAAGCCTACTTGTACTCCAAAAGGAGTGGCTTCAGAGTGGTTGTTGGATGTAGATGCTGCTGGCATTCGCTGGAAGGATCCCGCAAATTTATCCATCATCGCTCTTTGTTTCTCGAAGGGCCTCGGTGCACAATTTGATGGGATCTCATGCTCCCTCATCTTTCTTTCTTCCCCCATGGCTGCCATCGAGGTTTGTAAGGATGATCTTGCAATGGCTCAACCATACCAGCCCTAACTCCTTATACCCGGACCTCGCTAACATGCAAAGAAGGGTATCTTGTTGTTGCATCACAGGAAAATTATTGGATTCGATGAGTGTAGAATTATCGAATACATAAATATTATAACGTAGATGTAAAGAAATCATTTCATTAACAACAATGATCGAATATATTACAGACATAATGGAAATAAAATAGTCAAGTAGTATCTTATCTATGAGAAGAGATGTATGAGCCATCGCCGTATTGCCATCGAGTTTTAGTCTATATTATTAGAAATTAATGAAAATCCCTAAACATTCAAATTCCCTAGGAGATGAACGCCACATGGGCTCAGTAAATTGGTATTATTAATTCTTGTCTCTGGCATACCATTCCATATTTGATGCATATGATACATCGTTAAAGATCTATCAAAGGACCACATCAGCCGACAACTAATATCGAAGTCCATAATAACCTATATTCAACGAATAAGGAGTCACCTGGACTCGATATTCGCCATCAACAAAGATAGTCCCTTTAAAGATATTTAACGCATGCATCATGAATCAAACCAGACAAGATGTCAAAGCCACCCTCGGGAAATTGATGTACCAATTTACCCAAACGGGTCCCATATTCTATGTTTCATCTCCTAGGGTTAGTTTTTGGATGTTTTAGGGTTTTCCATTGTTTCGAAATAATATATAGGCCTTTGAGCCTCATTGTAACACGTAGTTCAGAGGCCGAGTCAGCCACATCTCTCTCAAAGATAAGCTACCAAATCCAAGCCATTTTATTTCCATTATGTCTATAAGCATATTTTATTCATTTGTTATTAATGAAAATGAAGTTTTATTTCCACAGATCTCTGCGTTTATGTGTATTTTATGTATTTCATTGTGTTCCGTGATAAATAATGGATCAAAATCATAGGTATGACAAATCCAAAGTTAAAATGTTTTGTTGTAACAAGGACATCATTTTGCACAGTAATGTAGGTAGAAGAAGGATGGCCTTAGCAGACAGGATGAAAATTATTTTAACACCACTGTGAAGTATGAAGACTCATTATTTCTTACTTGTAATGCTACCTAAGAAACTTCTAATGATATTTGGTTGTTATATAGTGGATGTAGCAATCATATGACATGAGACAAAATCTAAATTGTAGATTTGGATGATTCAGTAAGGACTGAAGTCAAGTTGAGGTCATACAATATTCTAAAAAATGTTATGGGAAAAGGAATGGTCAACATTAGGACTAAACAAGGTCAAAAAAGATATATACCAGATGTGTATTATGCCCCAGGTTTGAATCATAATCTTATTAGTGGTGGCCAACTTACTCAAAAAGGATATGATGTAATCTTTAAGGGAAACGATTGTTTCATATATTATAAACCTCCTAGTAAGATGTTGATTTCTAGGGTGAATATGACAAAGAATATAATGTATCCTCTTTCCATGAATTATGATAGACATGATGTCTCACTTTCCCTAAAGGCAATGTGTTCAGAATATTTTTGGTTGTCGCATCTCATATTTGGTCATCTACATTTTTGTGGTCTAAAACTATTGCAACAGAAAAAGATGGTTGAAGGTTTTCCTCCCATTCAAGAGCCAACTAGTTCATGTGAGAGATGCATTCTGGAAAAGTAGCATAGGGATAGTTTTCCTAAAGGGGTGTCTTATAGAACAAATACATCGTTGGAGTTGGTTCATATAGATCTATGTAGTCCAATGCGCACCCAATCACTAAGAAGAAGTCACTACTTTCTAACCTTCGTAGATTATTATAGAAGAAATACTTGGGTGTACTTTCTATCAAAGAAATCAGAAACTTTTGACAAGTTCAGAGAATTCAAGGAACTAGTGGAGAAGCAAAGTGGTCAATATTAAAGTGTTGAGATCAGATAGAGGAGATGAATATGATTCACATGTTTTCATGATTTCTACAAGCAACATGAGATCAAAAGACAATTTACGTGCCATGGTAAAACACCCAGCAAATGTATAATAAAGGGAAAAAAGAACCATTATGAATATGGCTAGAAGCATGATGAAATAAAAATAATTGTCAAATGATTTTTAGGGAGAAGTCGTAGCTTGCTTTGTTTATGTTTTGAACAAATATCCTACTAAAAATGTGAAGAACAAAGTTCCACAAGAAGCATGGAAAAGTATGAGTTGCAGTGTAGCACACTTCAAAGTATTTGGTTGTGTGGGATATGTTCATGTTCCTAATGAGTTGAAGATGAAGTTAGATGACAAAAGTGAAAAATGCATCTTTCTTGGATATAGTGATCATTCCAACGAATATAAATTGTAAAATCCAATGACGAAGAAGGTGATAATCAACATGGACGTTGAATTCAAAGAAGATGAAGCATGGAATGGAAGCATATACAAGACTATATCTTTTGGAGCAGCTATACCTCAAGCAGAAGATGAAGCATAGGAGAAAATTGCACAAGGTGGACAACAAGGTTCGCGAACTCAATCACCAATCAAAGATACTCCAACAAGAACTCCAAGAAATTTTGTTCAAGGTGAGTCATCTAGCCCAGCAGTCCAGTCTACTCCTACTTCTCAGTCAAGTATTGTATCTAATTCTACAAATTTCTCCATAAGTTCTAAAAAGAATAGAAGTTTAAGATAAATATATAAATATCTAGATGTGCATTCGAATTTCACATTGTTTTCTTGTCAACCCACATGTTTTGAAGAAGCGATTAAAGAACAAAATTGGGTCCAAGCAATGGACGAAGAAATTGATTCCATAGAGAAGAATGTTACATGGGATCTAGTTGAATTACTAGAAGATAAAGATTGCAATGGTGTAAAATGGGTTTACAAAACCAAGTTTAATGAGAAAGGAGAAGTTGAAAAGCACAAGGCCAAATTGATAGAAAAATCTTTTTCACAACAACCTGGAGTAGATTGTGGTGAGACCTTTGCACCAGTTGCAAGGTTAGATACAATTAAAGCCATCCTAATGATAACAACTCAAAATAGGTGGAAATTTTATCAAATGGATGTCAAGTGAACATTCTTGAATGGTATTTTAGAAGGAGTATATATGGAGCAACCACTAGGATATGTGATTCAAGGACATGAAGATAAAATCTACAGATTGAAGAAATCTCTCTATGAGCTTAAGCAAGCTCCCAGAGCTTGGTATAACATGATTGATTCATATTTGATTAGTACATGTTTTAGTAGAAGCAACAATGAACCCACATTGTATACAAAGGTGAATAAGCAAGGTAAAATATTGATTTTTTGTTTATATGTTGATGATATGATGTGTGGACAAGTTTAAAGCAGTCATGAAACAAGAATTTGAAATGATTGATTTTGGGTTAATGAGATATTTACTTGGTATTGAAGTTCTTCAATCAGATTCAAGAATTTTTGCATTTCAGGCAAGGTATGCCATGGATGTGTTGAAGAAGTTCAAGATGATGAATTGTAAACTAGCACCAACTCCAATTACAACAAGGAAAACAATTAGCAAAGAGGGTGTGGAATCCAATGTAGATCCAACTCTATTCAAGATATTGGTTGACAGTCTCATGTACCTCATTTCCACTAGGAAAGACATTATGTATGTTTTCAGTTTGATTTACAGGTTCATGGAGTCTCCGAAAGATTCACATTGGCAAGTTGGAAAAAGAATTATGAGATATATCGTTGGAAGAACAAGATATGACATATTATATTCCAACACTAGTAATGATTTCTTGATTGGATATACTGACAGTGATTTTGCAAGTAGTCTCGATGACAGGAAGAGTACTTCAGGATATGCCTTCCATATTGGTTCAGGTGTGATTTCATGGGCTTCCAAGAAGCAACCCATTGTGATGATTTCATCAACTGAAGCTGAGTATGTAGCAGCCACAACAACAATTTATTGGGTGATCTTCTACAAGGACAAGAAGGACCAACTCTAGTGTATTGTGACAACAACTCAGCAATAGCTATGTCCAAGAACCATGTTTTTCATCAGAAAAGAAAGCATATTGATACTGGTTATCATTTTGTTAGAGAGATTGTAAACAATGGAGAAATCTACTTAGAATCTTGTAGATGAAAAGACCAACTAGCTATTTACAAAACCATTGGCAAAAGATTCATGAGGCATCTGTAAATACTAGATTATGTTAGATTATGTTAGCACTTGAAGCATGGACTTTTGTTGTTTTAATTAAAATTAAAATGGTATTGTTTTAATTATATTGTGTTGCATAAGGTGTGCAATATTTTTTCCATGACAAACACAAATAAATAGATTTAGAAAATCATGTCGTTTCCAGTTTGCATTTTTCTCGTCAAGTGATAGTCTGGTCATTTACTGTTTGTTAGAAAGGTACCCAATAATTTGATTGACTAATGCTTCAACAAAGTGCTGATGTATTCACCGAGCTCATTTATGCAGTCTCCCATGGTGCCACAATTGGACACTTTGCACTATTCAAGCTGCTTCCATTTTTTATTTCTAGATTTTAATGAAAACAAAGTCATATTTAACTGAGAAACAATATAAATTATGTAGTATTGGCTTTTTTAGCAGTAATGAATACTTTTGGTTAAATGGGTTGTCTAACTGTTCTATGTTTTGGTCTTTTTCATCCCAATTCTATATATATATATTTGGACAAAATCTTAATTTTCTTATTTAAATTGCACTTTTGAATGCATTTCAGCATGCTGAAAAACCCCTAGAACACTTTTATGAATGCATAAATGGATTTAGCAGGAAGTTAGATGGAAGAAGTGTAAAATGCATCTTTCTTGGATATAGTAATCAATCCAAGGCATATAAATTGTGCATTCGAATTTCGCATTGTTTGCTTGTCAACCAACATGTTTTGAAGAAGTGATTAAAGAATAAAATTAGGTCCAAGCAATGGACGAAGAAATTGATTCCATAAAGAAGAACGATACATGGGATCTAGTAGAATTACCAGAAGATAAATATTGCATTAGTGTAAAATGGGTTTACAAAACCAAGTTTAATGAGAAAGGAGAAGTTGAAAAGCACGAGGTTAGATGGGTAGCAAAAGGTTTTTCACAACAACATGGAGTAGATTATGGTGAGACCTTTGCACCAGTTGCAAGGTTAGATACAATTAAAGTCATCTTAACCAAATAGCTCAAAATAGGTGTAAATTTTATCAAATGGATGTCAAGTCAACATTCTTGAATGATATTTTAGAAGAAGAAGTATATGTGAAGCAGCCACTAGGACATATGATTAAAGGACATGAAGATAAAGTCTACAGATTGAAGAAATCTCTCTAAAGTATACAGATTGAAGAAATCTCTATATGGGGTTAAGAAATCTCCCAGAGCTTGGTATAACGGGATTGATTGATATTTTCTTAGTACAGGTTTAAACAAAAGAAACAATGAGCCCACATTGTATACAAAGGTGAATAAGAAAGGTAAAATATTGATTGTTTGTGTTGAAATAATGTAACTACAAAGTGTATTCTAATTATTATTGTTGTATTATTCATTAGATCAATCCCCTATTGCGGATTGATCATGTCGACTATTGTAAAAGACCAAA
The DNA here is from genome assembly GCA_010110895.2 of Picea sitchensis. Classification (NCBI taxonomy): domain Eukaryota; kingdom Viridiplantae; phylum Streptophyta; class Pinopsida; order Pinales; family Pinaceae; genus Picea; species Picea sitchensis. The sequence goes on from SNQJ01S0066090.1 coordinate 13,812, forward strand.
TCCCCTTTTGCAGATTGGTCAAAACATAATTGTAATAGGCAGAATAAGAAGTCGGCCCTAGAATATATTAAAGAGGCCCCATAATACATTAAAGGTGGTTATAACCACCCAGATTGAGAAGTCGGCCCTGCCAGTGAAAAGATACCTCCACACGTGCCAGAGTTGTATAAATAAGGAGGCTAGCGCCTCACTTAGACACACTCACTTGTTCATTTGAGGAGCAAGTTTCGGAGCTGCAGTTGGAGAAGAGAGAGAG
>SNQJ01S0066090.1:23651-40236 GCA_010110895.2 Picea sitchensis
GAAGGGCTCTGATGTCTGATGCACCTTCAGAATCAGAGGCTCAATGTCGTTCTGCCCAGGGAAAATCTTCAACTTCGTCCCCGGCAACGGCGCCAGAAATGTTAGCGTCAGAAGTCACCCCTGGATTGCTTGCAAGAGCAGAGCCCAACGCCCATCAGTTTTATGTCACGATTTGCTTAATGGGGTGATCGAATGGGTAAAGACTCGAGAAGGTATAGCTTTAACTCAGAAAACTGGGCCTGGTATGTAGACAGCAAGGGAGGTCTTGATCCAACTTCCGTCAGTAGGTGAATTAAAGGGTGGTAGATGGAAGACTTGCGAGAAGAGTGAGCAAGACTGCCTCGGGCGACAGGCCTTCGGAAGCTTGGGGATGAAAAACTCAAGAGCCAAGATCCTCTTGGTCCAGAGCTTCAAGGAGCTGAGGAGTGACTTGACTGGACCCTCCAATTCCAAGTCGTTCAGCGTTAAGAAAATCACAGGAACCGATTAGAAATGATGTAACTGTTACAATGATCCAACCTACATCATCCTATAACAGCTACAACTTGACTGGATCCTCCAATTCCAAGTTGTTCTAACACAGTAAACAAAGAGATGGAAAAGAAGCTGACATCCATAAAGTAAGAAGTCTCAAATGTCTTATACATAAACAAGAGCGACCAGCGCTTCATCAAAACTTTACAATCGAGAGCCTTGCTCAACCATCTTCTCTTACAAAATACAAAGACTGAGTCTATATACTCAGGAAAATTCACTTCACAGAGGCGTGCCCAGTCACCCAAGGCTTGGTGTCCCTTCAGTCAAATTCGTGACATAAAACTGATGGGTGTTGGGCTCTACTCCTGCAAGCAATCCAGGGGTGACTTCTGACGCTAACAAGTTCTATTATTAGTAAGTTTTGTGTATTTAACTATCTATCCAGAAGCAATGAATGATTCAAGTTTTAGAGCCTCACATTTTGTGTCTCTTGTATTCCATTTTGAGTGGTTGTGTGAGAGTTCATACAACCAGTTGTTCTGAATTGGCCCCTCCTCCTTCATTAATATTTTCTTTTATGATTGGCATTTTGGTTGTGATTGTTATCCTTCCCACCTTAGTTCATTTCCCTTAAAAATGACATGAATAAGTATATTGTTGTAATGACTTCAAGCTTATATGTATTGGAAATTTCCATGTGATTCAATTGAATATCAAAAAAACTATTTAAAAAAAAAAAAAAAAATTAAATGTTGTTTTAATTATATTGTGTTGCATAGGATGTGCAATTTTTTTGCCATGACAAACACAAATAAACAGATTCAGCAAATCGCGGAAACATTCAGAAAATCGTGTCGTTTCCGGTTTGCATTTTTCTCATCAAGTGATAGTCTGGTCGTTTACTGTCTGTTAGAAAGGTACCCAATAATTTGATTCACTAATGCTTCAACACAGTGCTCATGTATTCACCGAGCTCATTTATGCAGTCTCCCATGGTGCCGCAATTGGACACTTTGCACTGTTGAAGCCGCTTCCATTTCTGATTTCTAGTTTTTAATGAAAACGCAGTCAAACTGAGATAAACAATATGAATTCTGTAGTATTGGTTTTTTTTAGCAGCATTGAATAGGAGAGTTTTTGGTTAAATAGGTGTTGTTTAACTATTCTATGTTTTGGTTTTTTTCATCCCAATTTTATATATATATATATAAATTTGAACAAAATCCTAACTTTTTTGATTTAAATTGCATTTTTAATACATTTCAACAAGCTGAAAAACCCCTAAAACACTCTGATTATATATGAATACATAAACGGTTCAGCAGGCTGAAAAAACCCTCAATCACTCTGATTATATAATCTTAGCCACTCAAATCTACAAAATTTATCACCTAATTATTAACCCACTCAAATCTATCACATAATTATTAACCCACTCAAATCTGCACAAGTTTTCACCCAATTATGAACAAAAGTAAACTATTGTATACTGTAAAATTTAAATACTTATCACTAATCTCGATGTAAAGTCACGAGCTTAATTGTGGAACAAGAAATAACACATTATAAGGTGGGCAGTGTAATAGAGGGGGAAGGTACTACCGTCATATACTAAACAGAGATGATAACGCCAAGAGGCATTGGTTGATTTTCAGCTCGACTGCAGAATCCCTGATGAAGGATCAGCAGCCACAGAATGGAAATTTGAATGTAACGTAGAAGAACTGGGTGCTTCCGACGACCAAGAAATACTTGATGTTCTGTCAAGGGCAATAACTTTAAAACGTTTAGCTTGGTCAGTTGTGCCCACATTATCTAGATACATGAAAGTAGGTCTTGCTGGCGAAGGAAGATGTTCTTGCTCACTTGTCAGCATCGACACCACCCGAGACATTGAAGGCCGCAACGCTGCAGATGCTTGCGTGCACAGAAGACCAATTTTAATTACTCTAATTCCTTGCTCCCACGGGTAATTGCCGTTCAATGTGGGATCTATAATTTCTAAAGGTCTCTCTGCTTTATATAGTTTCCAAGTCTGGTTGCCCAATATCAACAAATAAAAAAGTTTAGTCAGCAAGGGTTCATAAATGCAATCCATGTCTGGTTGCCCAATATCAATAAATATAAAACTTTAGTTAGCAAGGGTTCGTAAATGCAATCCATGTTAGTAAGGGTAATTAGAAGATACCGGATTCCGGACGACTTTCTCCTCGAATCCGAATAAACGGTTCCGTTTGCATCTGTAGCAAAAAGTTGGGTACTCTGCAAAGTTTTTTTCATAATCTTTGAGAGCGCGTCTTCGACAACATTTGCGAACTGCTCTGGCTGATCGCTCGGCTTCTCATTGCAAAGAGTATACTGTTTGCTACTCTTATTATAATCATTGTAAAAATTACGATTGTCGTAACGTAAGAAGCACTCGTTTAGTTGAATGAAACCAGAAGAGTTGTGGCATCCCTTCATAGATTATACGAGCAGCTCCAGTGAATGCTATAATTGAACCTTGCAACGCCATTCATAGATTATACGAGCAGCTCCAGTGATCATATTAGAAAAGAGAATAGCGTTGACTACATGCCCGGGCGATGGCGATGAAGATGAAACAACTAATTATCAACAGCATGTTACTTATCGTCAGTGTATGGACGCGTCCGCACCTCTCAGTAGCCGAGACTGATACCAGTTTCATTTGGCCGGATTGCGGGATGAGCGAATATACAAACGGTAGCGCCTTCCAGCGTAATCTAAACCAGGTTTTGGAATCATTGGTGGGGAACGTTTCTACGACTGGATTCAATACATCTAGGGTTGTTGACGGCAATAGTACTGTTTATGGGCTTGTCCAGTGCAGGGGAGATTTGAATTCCTCGGATTGCGAGCAGTGTGCATGGACGGCCAAAAACAAGCTTGTTGAGGGATGCCACAACTCTTCTGGTTTCATTCAACTAAACGAGTGCTTCTTACGTTACGACAATCGTAATTTTTACAATGATTATAATGAGAGTAGCAAACAGTATACTCTTTGCAATGAGAAGCCGAGCGATCAGCCAGAGCAGTTCGCAAATGTTGTCGAAGACGCGCTCTCAAAGATTATGAAAAAAACTTTGCAGAGTACCCAACTTTTTGCTACAGATGCAATCGGAAGCGTTTATTCGGATTCGAGGGCAATCTACAGCTTAGCCCAGTGTTGGAGAGATCTGTCCCAAACAAGCTGCCGGTCGTGCTGCAAGGTTCAATTATAGCATTCATTTGCAGTTCATATTCCACAGCCCCTTCACAGTCCTTGGAAGGACGTCGCGGGTAGCTTTTGGAGAATTTTTGCGTGGAATTTACTCGGTCACGGTTGAACCTTCATTTACAGTTCATATTCCACAGCCCCTTCACAGTCGTCGGAAGGACGTCGCGGGTGACATTCGGCGAATTGTTAATGAAGCGCGTTCAACTTGCATTGTCATCTAAACTAAATAAAGCCGTTCCAACTTTTTGATTTTTTGGGGGGTATATATATATATATATATATATATATATATATATATATATATTTATTTATTTATTTATTTATTGTTTTTATATTTTTTCTTAACTAAATAAAGCCGTTATAACTTTTAATTTTTTTTTGATATATATTATATATATTTGGGCTATTTGACTGAAAATTTGATAAAAAATTGTTGTATATGTAGATTTTGATTGATTAATTCTGTGTAATTCTAGTGTCTGAAATTTTTTTCAACATTATGAATCTATTTTTACATTCAAAATTACAATTTAATAAACAGAAAATTATGATTTTGTGCAGATTTATGTCATGGGATTCCAACTAAAAAAAAGTTTTAGTTTTTTTAACTGGAATCCACACAAAATCATTATTTTCTATTTAAATACTCAAATGAAATTAATCACACTGAAAAACCCTTATAACACCAGTAAATATCCTTTTTGACACAAATATCCCAAAAAAATATAAAAAACAAAACATAAAATATTTAAACTACAACAAAATAAATTATTTTACCAAACTGCCTTTCTTTCTTTCATGACATGGATACCTATGTACCCTTCGAATGATGCGACGCTTTTGGATACCATCTTAACAATAACATGACTAAACTATTGGTGGTAGCTTGACATGCCTTTCACAGGGCCCACTAAGACGACATTATTTTTGGGTAGCTTGGCATGCCTTTCACATCGGTAGCTTGGCATGCCTTTCACAGGGCCCTTTAAGATGACAAATTTCATTAATGGAACAAATAAAAGAGGACAAGCCATTACAATCTAATTTTTTAAACGGTGTATCGCTAGCATCCACAACTTGCAAGTCTTTGTAAGTTAGTAAAAAACTTGCAAGTCTTTGCGACTTACCAAAAGTCCAACTTGTAAGTCTTTGGAAGTTAGTAAAAAACTTGCAAGTCTTTCCGACTTAGCAAAAGTCTAAGAGAATAAACCATCACAATCTAATTTCTTAAACGGTGTATAACATTTTTTACTTTCTAGGCATCATAATCTATTGACCTACAAAGCACATTGTAATTTATGACCTACTCTCTTACTTAATTAGTCTTTGTGACTTAGCAAAAGTCTTAAGCCTCATAATCATATAAGGGTGGGGAATAATAGATAAAATGTTATTACATAATAACATTTTATCTATGAGGTGGTGGAATAATAGATAGAATGTTATTATGTAATAACATTTTATCTATTATTACCCCACCCCATAATAATTTTTTATCTATTATTCCAATACCCCCACCCCGATATTATGGAGTGGGGGGATTAATAGATAAAATGTTATTATTTTATCTATTATTCTCCCCACCCTATAACAACATTTTATTTATTATTCGCCCCAACCCTTACCCGGTGTGGATGTAATAACATTTTATCTATTATTTGCCCCACCCCCCACCCCCGGGTGTGGAGGGAATAATAGATAAAATGTTATTACATAATAACATTTTATTTATTATTTCCCATGTAATAACATTTTATCTATTATTCCCACGGCCCCCACCCTCATATGGGGATAATAACATTTTATATATTATTCCCCCACCCTCAACTGGCGAATATGAAGGTGGGGGGAATAATAAATAAAATGTTATTATGGAGTGGGGGGAATAATAGATAAAATGTTATTATGTAATAACATTTTATCTATTATTCTCCCCACCCCCTGCCCCTACCCCCATATAATAACATTTTATCTATTATTCCCACCACCCCCCACCCCCATATAATAACATTTTATCTATTATTCCCCCCAGATAAAATGTTGGTGGGGGGATAATAGATAAAATGTTATTATATGAGGGTGGCGGGTGTGGGAAATAATAGATAAAATGTTGGTGGGGGGAATAATAGATAAAATGTTATTACATAATAACATTTTATCTATTATTCCCCCCACCCCCATGTAACACCTTGTTTCCCCAGCTTGTAATTAATCATAAAATAGGATTACCATGCTAAGGCATGTGGATAATGTAAATGTATTATTGTTAAACTGCCCAAAACTGGATGTTGAGGGGTGAAACCTTGAATTACGAGCCATGATATCTCTAGAGGAAAGAAATCAGTTAATGAAGGAAATGATTGGTGGTTGAATAATCAACCACTCTCATGAATGGAAACATGGGTTGTCAGCCCGAAGTAGCACAGAAACCTGCAGATCTGAGCTTCCTTCTAACAGAAGGAACAGGATAGGTCGGAAACCTTCCAAAAAGAAGAAAGGGAAGATACATACACACAGACGGCAAGAGGAGAAAAGAGTGCAAGCTCGTGAAGGAGATGCGCGAACCACGGGAAGTGCAGAGAATGCGACCTGAAGGACGCGAACGCGAGCTTGATGCTGAGGAAGCATCTAATAAACCTCATAGGGATGTTGTGACAGAGAAAAGGTCTCTGAGAGATGGCATAGTTCCCTAGTGATATCATGGCTTGGCACTAGGGTGGCCAAAGTGCTAAGAATGAATGCCTTTGAGCCTATGGTTGGGTGGAAAGGCACACACCCACAGTCAGTTAGATGGCTGCAACTTGTAATAGATAAGTATTCTCCTACCCTGTGTAATTGAGTTATAGTTGTGTATTGAAATTGGATATAGTGTGAACGTTTTCAGGGATGTGCATGATTGCTTAATGGTTATACTATATCCCTTTTATTTCTACTTGATTGTGTAATTAGGCAAGTAAGAAATTATATGCTTCGGACATGAATTGTACTCGTAAATGCTTGAGCCCTGTGGTGGTTTAAGCTAGAGCCACAAACTGTGAGTTCGTCGGCCTTGACCACGGTTTTCACAGGTGCACGTTGACACTCCCAGTTGCCCTGAGACTCTGGGAGGACGGAGTCTGTTAAGTTCATAAGAGGTAGTGCAGATATGCATGGAGTCTCTATGAGGCGGGCAGAGGTCTAGAACCTCTTAAGTTCTAGACTTGATGAATGAGCACAAGGGGTGCGCGAAAGATTTCTTAAGCCTTTCAAAGCTAACAAAGCTCAGGAAGGATAGCGAGATCCAAGTATCGAAAGTGGAAGATCCTTTGTAAGGAAGGCGAACGGACGAGATCTATTCGGGAAGAGCCAAGGTCTGTTGCGATCGTTGGACACGGGAAAGAATGCGGGAGTTAACCCCTTGAGTCCTTCGGACTTCGCGAGTTTGGCGAATTGAGCGAATCCGTCGTAAGGGAAGTAAAACCTCCGACGTTCGAAGTCGCGAAAGGATCTGGACCGTGGATCTCTAGATCCTTCGGGGTCCTTCTCGACCTCCGATCTACGATATCGGAGATTTGCGCTTCGGGAGAATTGTGAGTTGGAGTGGCCAAAACCTCAGACGTACGACGTCACAAAATGACCTGGATCGTAGATCCAAGGATCTATCGGGACCAGCCTTGACTGTTTGATCTACGAGTTCTAAGTTCACGCATTGGGGAGATTACGGATCTGAGTTTGATGAAATCCCAGAAACACAAGGAGTGCGTGGAAATTTGAAATCCCCAAACGCTCAAGCTCAGAAGGAATAGCACTTTTCAGAAGTGCAGGCCAGACCCAAAGTCACTGTGCTCGCAAGAGGTAGTTCAAAGGTGAAGCCTTTCAAACATATGAAGTCTTCCAAGTCAGGGAAGAAGGCGTAAGCTCAGGAAGAGGAGCAACAGTGGCCGATGGATCGCGAGAGGAGTGTGGACCGTAGATCTGGTCCCGAGGAACTTCGAAAAAGTGGGAGTTGGAAGAAGAGAGGTGAGTAATCCTCCAACTTCATGAAACGTGAAGTCCCGAAATGTGAAGTCCCGAAGTGCTCGGAAGATTGGCCCTAGGTCACAACGAAGAGTCACATTGATGAAGGTTAAGGGAGGAAATAGCACGCGCTAGGCTCTAGTGCATAGTTCGGAAGTTCGGGAGTGAGGAGAGTCAGGGTTGGCTAACATACAAATACCCGACATGTGAAATCACGAAGTCACAAAGCACCCTTTGGCTAGGCCTGTGGTCATAGCCTGAGGTCATATGAAGGAAGGGGATAGCTTGGAAAGATAGCACCTATTGCCCCAATCCTTCAAAGGGACCAGGAAAGAGAGCCCACGGGTTTGAAAGAACCTGCAATTGAAGAAAGGGGAATCTAAAGAGATTTAAGAAAAAATGATTTTTTTTATGCCTCGTCGTGGGTGTTACAAATTGGTATCAGAGCATGGTTTCAACACTTGGCCTACTTGGGCTCATGTACGAGTCGCGTAAGGAAGTATTGTTATCTACATTTACTCCTTGAGGAGAAGGACTGCAGATTGAACCTGTGATTTTGGGAATTATTTTTGAATTTCAGCAGAAGAATTCGTTTAGCCCTTTGTCAAAGTGATAACTACTCTTATCGGAGTAGGGATATGCTAATTAACATTTATAATAAGACTTGAATGTGGATAGTTGAAGGTGGCAAGTTTCTGTCAAGAACAATTGAAGCCCGAAGGATGGATGACCTAGTGTTCGTAACACTACTTATAAGCATGGGCAATTGGAACCTTAGGCACTGATGATGGATGATTTTATAATGGTTAATACCTCTGTGGGCTTGAAGGAATCCGATAGGATCAGGTAGGACCCTTGGCAGGTATAGTTACTCCTTTATATTAAACTCAGAGTGTATAACTTCTCATGATCAGAGGAATGAGTCTGGTGACTATTCCCTGAAAAGGGAGAGCATGCGCAGCTCTCGGGTTTCAAGTGGACTGAGAAACAAATTTTGTTTCTAGGTACAGGAATTGTTGGACAGGGTTTTTTCTAATCAAGTTGATAAATAGAGTTGTAGACTTATAGAGTGATTGAGTGAGAAATCACAATAGCCTCCCTTGCTTAGTGGATAGGAAAACAAATCTGACAGAGTTCTTGTGGGAGGAGGAGAATGGCCTATGGCCCTGACTGTGCTAAACAGAAGAAAAAAAAAACTCTAGATGTAATGGTCAAGACCGATCTTGACCTAAAGATACTCTGGATTTATGAACTAGGATACTTAGTAAGTAGTCCAAATGGTATTAGACATTATTGTTAAAGTTAGGATAAAATGGTTGACTAAAGGTTGATCCTGAATGTGGTAAAGGGAGTGTTGGGGCACTTCTAGAACCTCAATGGGTCAGACTGACATCCAGTGGTGGATGGTAGCCATGTAGATATAATTGGAAGCTAGTTTGGATGATTTTGTTACCTTGGGCATGGTTATAATTGCCAGAATGTATTTATAAGTTGGGTAATGTTCCATGGAGGTTGAGGCAAGAGTGTTTTCTTGTTAGCTGTTATCATATAAAAAGGGAACATAGTTATGACTATTTCTGATTCAACATCCATGTGGATTTCATGTGAATGACTGCAAGCTCTCAACCGAGAGGGAAACTCAGTGTTGAGTGTTCCTATGAGGCTTGTCATAAGGATGGAAGCAATATCCTTGGAGGAGGATCTAGAAGTCTTAGATGCCCATGTGCATGTCTGACATGAAAACGGTGCAAGCAATGAGCTTGCATGATGAATGTTTGGTTAGGTTTGTGTTTGTTATGCTTGAGTGCATGGATTTAATGCATTCTGAAGTTTCTTGATATGAAGCTTGATTTAATACCAGTTAGGTATGAATGATATTAAATGTACAGGTGATGCACATGTATGATGAAAGAGTAAAAGAGCAAAGGTGCTCTGATTGTCATGATAAGAGGCAAATGATTATGCCTTTGAGAATCCCATGAGAATGATTGTGAACGATAAGAAGTTGACTGATTTTAAAGTAGGGTTACGAATATGGCTAAGTACATCCTGCATGTAAATTAACAGAAACTAGAATATGTGTGGATACATAATCTGGATGCATAAAAAAGAAATGCATGTTTATATTTCTTAGACAATGCTTAGTAACAAGATGAAGCTAATTCAAGATTGACGCCATCACAGATAGTGATGGACGTGTAATAAAGAAGTTGCATGCTGAAGGAGTAAGTCGCTCGCGGAAGTCTCGAAACCCCGAAGCCTGAAGTTCCAAAGTCGACAAGGGTATGATCTAAGTCGTTGATCTTGAGTGGATAATGACCATTGATCTCCGAGTATGGAGACAATTCGTGATTCAGAAATCAGGAGTTTTGGGGTGGAGTGTGTCAGAGATTCTTGAAAACAGGGATCCGAAAATATCATAGTCGTTGGCTGTATGAGCGATGGGAGCCGTAGATCTCGTTCAGAGGGGTCCTCGAAATCGGAATTCGTAAAAATTGGCCAAGGCTGCATTCAAAATGTCCGAAGTCCCGGAAGCTGAAGTTAGTTATGGACCGTCAACCTAAAATCCGCGTGGAAGAAGGTATGAAAAGATCGGGTAAGAATCCTTTCTGAAATATTTTTATTGTCTAATGTTATGCACGAAATTTTAAAAGGGAAGTTGTATAAAATGGATGCCCAAGTAGGGTATGATTCGGGAAGGAGAACCTGAATGATGGAGGTGTGAATCTATGGTAGTGAAGACTGATTGTATGATGCAACATCATCTAGACCAAATGATCTTTGTTGACTCAAAAGGTCAAAAACCTTTACTAAGAGATTGTAGAAATCCCTTTGATCAACTACAGATCAAGATTGTGAGGATTGCGAAAGAAAACCTTGATTGAATCAAGTTAATCAAGAGCCTGACAGAGGAAGTGAACACGAGTCGTTCATCGGAAGGAAACCAATCTCAATCGTCAGATCGATTTCAAGATCCATTGGAGTTAACAGATCAGATGTCAATCGTTCGATAAGATCAACGACCCATATTCATTATGGAGCGTAGAGGCGGAATTAACAGGCGCGCTAGTTCATGGCCCGCAATCAATCTACACGGTTGATCTCGTCGGGGTGGATGATCAATAACCATGATTAAAAGAGTTGGGTGAACACCTTTCGGATTTCGAAGATTGAACTCTCCGATAAAGAGCGAGCTAGTTGAGGTTCTGCAATCCCCTGTCGCCATTGGATCTGGGGAAGATGGATCTCCACCGTCGATTTGCAGGAAAGGGGTTTAGCCAGAATCATGGCACGCGGAAACAAGAGCTGAAAGGGTAGCTCCTAAAAGAATAGAGCTAAGGTCATAGATCTCGATCGCGTGGAGAGAAAACGGAGTCCATCCAGGCTAGTTAGACTGTGGTCGCGGGGACTGGTTCTATGGAAATAAATGTGCTCATAGTTATCACGTTACATGGAATGCATTGAGGGAATGCATGCCGCATAAGAGGGAAGACAATGGATTTTTCAGTAAGGAAGGAGGACCTTCCAATGTTTTACTTACGTTATGAAAGTGATGAAGGAAAAGAGAATTTCTTGGGTGGCCATGCGTGTTGGCACCCTGGTTATTAATGAAGGTAGAATGCTTGGGTGCATTCATATGAAACTTTTAAGTTTCATGTGTACTGATTTGGGATCATGATCGGCCTATAGCTGGAAGCATGATCCTGCTGTAAGAGTGAATGAGAAGGAATAATCCGTATGGTGAAGAGGTTGGTTAAAATCCAACACACTATAGCAAGGTGTTTGTCACCAAGTGTGGCAGCTTGAAATCAATGCAAGAGTGCATTGGGTATGAATGTGGGTTAGTGACACAATATCGTGAAGGAGATGCGTGAACCAATCTCGTGAAGGAGATGCGTGAACCACAAGAAGTACAGAGAACGTGACCTGAATGACCCAAACGTGAGCTTGATGCAAAGGAATCATCTGATAAACCTTGCAGAGATGTTGTGACAAAGAAAATATCTTTGAGAGATGGCATAGTTCCCTAGTGATATCATGGATTGGCATGGGGGTGGCCAGAGTGCTAAGAATGAATGCCTTTGAGCCTATGGTTGGGTGGAAAGGCACACACCCACAGTGAGTTAAATGGCTGCAACTTGTCACAAATAAGTCTTCTCCTACTTTCTGTAATTGAGTAATTGTGTATTGAAATTGGATATAGTGTGAATGTTTTCAGGGATGTGCATGATTGCTTAATGGTTATACTGTATCCTTTTTATTTCTGCTTGATTGTGTAATTAGGCAAGTAAGAAATTATATGGTTCAGACATGACTTGTACTCGTAAATTCTTGAGCCATGTGGTGGTTTAAGCTAGAGCCACGAACTGTGAGTTCATCAGCCTTGGCCACGATTTTCATGGGTGCACGTCGACACTCCCAGTTGCCCTGAGACTCCGGGAGGACGAAGTCTGTTAATCTTAGGAGAGGTAGTGCGGATATGCACGGAGTCTCTATGAGGAGGGCAGAGGTCTAGAACCTCTTAAGTTCTAGACTTAATGAATGAGCAGAAGGGGTGCGCGAAATATTTATTCCAAGTGTTAAGTTCAAGATAAAGAGCGCAAATCTCTTAAGCCTTTCAGAGCTAACAAAGCTAAGGAACGATAGCGAGATCCAAGTATCGAAAGTGGAATATCCTTTGTAAGGAAGGCGAACAGACGAGATCTATTCGAGAAGAGCCAAGGTCTGTTGCGACTATTGCACACGGGAAAGAATGTGGGAGTTAACCCCTTGAGTCCTCCGGACTTCACGAGTTCGACGAATTGAGAAAATCCGTCGTAAGGGAGGTAAAACCTCCGACATTCAAAGTCGCGGAAGGATCTGGACCGTGGATCTATAGATCCTTCGGGGTCCTTCTCGACCGTCCGATCTTGGCTATTTACCCTAGTTGTTGCCATCGCATGATATCGTGCACCAGGGTTCTGATTCCAACCCATGCATCAAACTCAGTTATTTTAATTTAAGTATTCCACCATTTTTCATTCAAATATGCGTGAGGGGTATAGACAATTCTGTTTGTGAGGATTCTTAGTTGGAATATATTAATTATTTAAGATTTCTTTTTGGTATCGATGCAAATATGATTTTAGGGAAAAAAATATGGTGTATTTTTAAATATTCTTATTATTTTAATTTTAAATAAGGCTTGTGAGATTCCTTATTATTGGAATTTTTAAAAGAGATTGGTGAAATATTCTTTTTGGGTATCCTTGAAGAAATAAAATTAAGTGTTTTTTGGGTTTCATCATACAAGTTCACAAATATGCAATAAGGCATATTCTTTTAGAGGTATTAAAAATATGGTTTCAAGTAGCACTTTTGCACAACCACAAATTTTGGTTTTTATAGGGAAAAATTACGAATTTTGGGAATTCAAGATGAGTCTTATAGGGACAAATTACGAATTTTGGGAATTCAAGATGAGTCTTATAGGGACAAATTACGAATTTTGGGAATTCAAGATGAGGATGTTATTAATCTCTTAGGATGGTTGGGATCTTGTCACAGCTATATAGAACCAGGTGATCACGCAGCCGACTGAACTTTGATCAATGCACAAAAGAATCAGTTGAAAGATAACAAAAAGAAGGATGCAAAAGCTCTCTATCTCATCCAAAACGACTTGGATGAAAGTATATTTCCAAATATCTTAGAAGCGAAATTCTCAAAGACAATGTGGGATATCTTAGAGACCAACTATTAGGGTATTACCAAGGTAAAGACAATGAAATTGCATACTTTACAAATGAATTTTGAGAATCTGAAGATGAAGGAGTCAGAGTCACTGGACTAGTACATGACCCAAGTCATGAACACAGTAAATCAGTTAAGGATGAATGGTGAAGAGATTCTATATCAAGGAGTGGTGGAGAAGGTTCTTAGAACCTTTCCTAATAAGTTTGATGCAGTAGTCATAGTCATTGAATAGTCTAAGGACTTGACGCAGCTATGAGTGGATGAGTTGTTGGGATCCTTGTTATCCCATGAATACAGGATGAAAAGGTATGGAAATTCCTGGGAAAATCATTTATATCTCAGTTTTCGATCTCAAGAGGCAGAGGAGGATCATAGTCAAGAGGCAGGGGAAAGAGCAACAAAAGAAACAACCAAAGGAATAGTTCAGAACAAGAAAGGAAGCGGGATCAAAATGATCATAGCTTAAGGGGGAGCAACAACAGAAGCTCACAACCAACTCTGATCCAGGTGGATATTGGTGGCCACCCGCCTATTCCACTTGGACCCACACCATTTTTTCTTTCATTTTTTCAGTTTCCTTAATCATAGCACAATTTACTATTTTTAGCATTTTTTCGGGTCCTGAACTTCCAGAGCCATTTTTTAGCAGTTTTTCGGGTCCTGAACTTCTGTTCCGGCGAATAACAGACTCATATTTGTCGAAGCATTCATGCCCAAAAAACGTCGTTTAGGGCCTCAAAACGGCTCCGGAAGTTCAAGACCCAAAAAACTGCTAAAAATAGTAAATTGTGCTACGATTAAGGAAACTGAAAAAACTGAAAGAAACAATGGTGTGGGTCCAAGTGGAAAAGGAGGGTGGCCACCAGCATCCACCTGGATCATTCCTCCATCCTTAGGAAGCAATGGTCCCCATTGCGTTGAGTTCCTCCATGAGATGAGGAAACCTCTGTTGAAATTGGTCCCTGGTGAGCCACTTGCCCTGGTGAAGGAGTTGGCCTGCTTTGACAACTCGATATAGCTGGATCCTCTACAGGCAGGTGTTCTTGATCAATGTGTCCATAATCCGATCAGTTGTGTCTTGTTCCATGCAATCTGGGTTTAACTCTGTTGGTGTGAGTTGTTCTGCCATGTCAGATGTGTCCAGTAGAGGTGGAAAGTAGGGCCGAAGGCAGTCCACATTGAACATTCGGTGTAGACCAAGGAATGGTGGAATACTGAGCTCAAAGGCATTGTCCCCTACAACCTTGGTGATGGTGTATGGCCCATAGAGAAATGGGCGGATCTTGTGGTAGGGTCCGGCGAGGCACTCCTTTTGCAAATGTAGCCACACTTTGTCGCCCACCTGGAAGTTGTGTGGCACCCAATGTTGATCATGTCGTTGCTTGTACTTAGCATTGGCTCTGTCCAATATGTCATGAACCTGTTGGAAAATGTGATGAATGCCCTCAATGAAGTTGTTTGCCTTGTCAGTATTAAACTGGACATGGGTTGAATTTTCCTAAGTAGCCGCAAATGGCATGGCTATGTCAATGGGACATAGTGGTTGGAATCCCAAGCCCACCTGAAAGGGGTTGTGGCTGGTTGAGCTATGGAGAGCCTGGTTGTAGCTTTGTTGTACATAGGGGAGGATCTCATCCCATGTGCATGGATTTTTTGAGTTGTACATGCGCAGAATGTGTACAATCATCTGGTTGACAACCTTTGTCTGGCCATCAGTTTGCGGATGGAAAGCTGTGGACTTGGTGAGCTTGGTGTCCATCATGGATGATAGATTGTGGGATCCCAAAGTATACCCACACTCGTTCAAAGAAGAGTTTAGCAGTGGCTTCTGTTGTGATATTCTTCTTGCAGGCCATCATAATGGACATCTTCGAGAATCTGTCGACGACCACAAAAACATAGTCATTGCCATGCTTAGTAGAAGGAAGGCCCGACATGTAATCCATGGAGATGGATTCCCAAGGTCGACTAGGGGTAGGCAGTGGAGTATAGAGGCCTTGCTTCTTGATGGTCGATTTGGCAATGGTGCAAGCAGTGCAGGACTTGATGTACTTCCCGAAATCCTGTCGAAGGTTCGGCCAATAGAAATACTTTTGCAGTACTACCCTGGTTTTCTCGACCCCGAAATTCCCAGCGACCCGACTATAGTGCGCCTCCCAAATCATCTTGGCACGCTCGCTTGAAGGAACGCAAAGGCATCCCAGGTGACATAGCAAGGCATCCTGGAGGTGAAAATTAGGAACTTGCTTACCCTCCAAGAGTGTATTGTATGTGTGGTCGAATTCTAGATCACTTTTGTAGAGAAGTGGCCAATCGAAAGTCTCGTTCCCACAAGAGTTGAGCGTCGTGGTTAGCGCCATGATAGGGGGTCGGCTGAGGTAGTCTACAACATTATTGGTGCTTCCTTTCTTGTACTTAATGTTCAAGTGAAATTGTTGCAGGTATGTGGACCACTTATGATGGCGATCGTTCTGCAACTTCCCTTGTGTCTATATGAACTCCAAGGGTCAGTGGTCTGTGTGGATGATCATTTCCTTTCCCAAAATGTAATGCTTCCATTGTCGGCAAGCCTACACAATGGAGTACATCTCTTTGTCATAAGTGGGATACTTTCGGACTGTGTCAGAAAGTGTCTCACTATGATATGCCACTGGATGCCCCTGTTGAGTAAGGACTGCCCCAATAGCATAGTCGGAGGCATCTGTCTTGATCTCAAATGGTTGTTTCAAGTCTGGTAATGTGAGCACTGGTGCAGAGCAGAGGCGATGCTTCAAATCGTTGAACGCCTTATGTTGAGATTCATACCAAAATAATTTTTCTTCTGCTCCTCCCTTGGTGACTTGACTCAAGGGCCAAGTGATATGAGAGAATCTCAACATGAACCTGCGGTAGAAATTAGCAAGACCCAAAAAGATGCGGAGCTCTGTTAGGGTGGTTGGGGATGGCCAATCCCAAATGACTTGGATCTTGGCTGGATCCACATGCACCCCCCACTCATCAATAATGTATCCAAGATACTGAACCTGGGTCATGCCAAAACTGCACTTCTCCAAATTGGCACACAACTTGTGTTGCCGCAGTGTTTGGAGGACCTGTCGGATGTGGTGGAGGTGCTCTTCCCAAGTCTGGTTGAAGATC